>CATIWQ010144486.1:0-23273 GCA_949673415.1 Euphorbia schlechtendalii | reverse complement strand
AATATATAATAATTATTTGTCTTTCTTCATGTATAATAATTGATTGGCGTACTCTATTTAGGTATACCTATAACTATTGAGTTGAGTTGAGCGGAAATGGTATAAGTCATTTGAGCTAGTGTATTAGGTATTGACTTAGATTATAAGTGTATCCAATACAATTCAGATTGATTCAATGATATGCATATTGATGTTGGATTGCATTAGACCTTGGATTGCATTAGACCCCAAATTGATGACGTAACAATTTATTTTGAACTATTATTCTGTAAATTTGAGCTTCATTCAATCCAAATTACCAAATAGTGATTTTTTACAAATATTTAATGTTACAAGTGAAGTTGTAATGATAAATAGATGGTGACAAGAAAATGTTGTAATTGAAATAAATGTTGTCACGAAAAATAATATTTTCATGACAACTAATATAAGTTGTCATGAGTTTTAGTAAAATTTATCGTGTAATACGTGACAATTTATTTTTTTGTGACAACTGAAGTTAATGTGACAATGTTTATTGTCAAAAAATTACAATTTTGTAACAAATTTGGAAATATTATTTGTAACGATATCTTTGTGACAACAATTTTTGTCACATATATATATGTGTGACAACGTTTACACTTATTTGCGACAATAGTTATTATCGGAGATAATAATTTTAGTGATGACTTTTAAAATCATCATGTAAATTAATTCATTTTGATGCATTATATGTGACAAGTAGCTTATTTGTAACGACTATGTTTCCTTTTTCATTACAACAAAAGTTGTCATAATAAATTATTGTCACAAAAAAATTAAGTATTTGTGACAACTTTTAAAGTTGTCATATAATTGTAGTTCATTTTGATGTATTATATGTGACAAGTAGCACATTTTGTGACGACTATGTTATCTTATCAATAACAAAAAAAAGTTGTCACAAAAAAATTGTTGTCACAGAATATTTAAATATTTGTGACAACATTTTGATGCCAAAATTGGGTCTATTATTTGTGACGTTAATATTATCAGTAACTCTCATATTAGTGACGACCCTGTGACAACTATTTGTTGTCACGTAATATCATAGGTGACAACATTTTGCATTTCTGTGACAATATCACTTGTCACAAAAAGCATGATTTCTTGTAGTGTAAAAAATTTAGTGCATTGTTCATTTTAAAAGTGATCATGTATGCCCCTCAACTTTTAAAAGTGAATTTATCCATGAACATTACGTGTCAACTTTTGTTTGGTTTGACTTTTCAAATAAATCATTTTTATGATTTCACTCTCTAATTATAAGCTGACACATGTCAATAAGGAGCAAAATGATGTACTTTTTGAAAGTTCAGAAAGCTACGGGATCATTTTAAATGTTGAGAAGGAGCAGATATTTTTGGGACAAGTTCAAGTTTTTAATGATGCATTAATCATTTTTCTAATCACAATTACAATAGTCTTTTTTATGAGTAATTCTCCTCGCCATGCTATAGTTGATGTGTAAAATGATATCTCAACACACATTTTGATATATGTTTTAAATTTCGATATTTAGATTAGATCAGTATATGTCAAAATGTGTATTGAAAGATATTATTTCACGTTAATGATCCTGGAAGATATTATTTCATCTATCTACCCAATCCGATAAGAATGACCAAGTTTCTCAAAAAGGACATCTTTTCTGTGTTCCACACCATATTGTTTCTGAAAATGGTGCCGAGCTGTAAGGGGGAGGGGGGTTCCGAGGAATATAAATAACCTCCGTTTTTTTTCCCAGATTTGGAGCTCTGTCCTCATTACTTGGAACATGGCACTCAACTAATTTTTCATTTATACAAACGAATATGAGAAAGGGTAAAAGCTTAATAGCACTTAAACTATCAACTGTCGGTTGGTTATGTAAAAATAGGATCAAAACACATGACTAACACTCCTTGTATTTCCCGTAAAAATATATGGTCTAAATTTGATTTTCATCATGTAAAACACACGTGTATACAGGGCTACACGTGGCATCTATATGGTTTGCATGTGATTGTTGGAGCATAGCATGCCACGTGGTCAAGCATGCATAAACAATATTGTTTCTGTTATATATATATAACAATTTAAGGTAGATGAGGTGTGGATAAATTGTAATACGAAGAGGATGGAAGCAAACAAAGAAGGAAAAGAAATGGAAAAAGGAAAAGAAAAAGAAAAGAAGAAAGAAAACACAAAGGAAATGGATCAAGTAACCAAGGCTTTGATATCACAATCCATTACAACTACTTCTTCTTTTTCTTCTCCTCAGAACGACAACGTTGCACAAGATGCTGATGATATTCTTGTGTTCTCCAGATCTGTTAGCAATACTGACTCTTCTCTTGAATGATATGTTTTCTTTATTCTATTCCTGGAATGATAAATTAATTTGTTTTCCTAGTTAATTAGGTAATCTGTTATCAAATTTACTTGTATAAAATTTTAATTCGTGTTTGATTTTTCTTTTCTTACATGGTATATACATGCAATTGTGAATATAATTGATGAAATTTCTGAATTATCTTTCTGGTTTTAGTTATTTTGCAACAGAATATTTTTTGAATGAAACTAGGGAACATGAAGAGTAGTGTAGTGATGAGATGTGACCCATACGTTGAACCCCTCATTACAATCTTGAACATAGTGCTACACATCTGTTGAGCCCAGCTTAAGGTGTGGTGTGTTACGCATCTTGAGTTAAAGGAGTTTTGTGGATGTCAAACTACTTTGTATAAACAGTCTTAAGTCAGTGCTGAGGCTAGCTCAGATCTTACATTGTTCAGCAAAGTAAACTCGAGGGCAGTGTCTACCAGAACTCGAGTTATGAAAATACTTTAGTACGTTTCGAGTATGTTTTACTCAGCATTGGACTGAGTAAAAATAACTCAGCATGCGTATACTTTTGGATACAGCTCAGTATTTACTTAATCATATACTTTATTAATCATAAGTTCTTTCCGAGTAATAAAACGATGTATGCTTTAAATCCTTCCGATGAGGAGTATCCTCTTAATTGTCAATTTCCATAAACTAATCTTGATACAAAATAAGAACAAAATTTGTAACCTGTAATAAGGAATGTCAGGACAAAAATATTCCAGGAAATATTCCTTGATAGAGGAAAAGTTTCTGAAAAGGATGTTAGGACAAAGGCGCAGTCCAACAACAAAATGTGCCGCGCACCAAGCTCTCTCACAACAAATTCAAAAATATCACAAAAATCGTGTAACCTTGAAGAACTCTCTCAAAACATATTACTGTTGGTACATATAACCTTGAAGAAGATAACAGCTTTTGCCTTCTCAACCTCTTAAAGATTGACATCGGCCTCACTAACAAAATCAAATCAGACTCAGGATAAAGGAGGATAAAGGAGTCGCAGTGGCTGCTAGAGAGAACAAGGAAGAGAAAGAAAAACGAGAACAAAGCAGAAACAAAGCTTGATATGCGTGTTCAACAAAGCAGAAAAATGAGAACTAACAAAGCAAAAACAAACTTTAGGGGATTGGGCTTAAAGTGGTATACTATTTACAAAAAAAGCCCAAGTATGAAATCTTTTCCGTGTTCAATATACATTTTATCTAAACTGGAACATCATCAAAATCAACAAGCAAAATTTGCTTTTCCTGTAGTTTTAAAAAAAAATTGAAATTCAATTTCTGTTTAAAGGAGTTCAATGGAGAAAATCACGGTAGTTTTGTATGAATGGATCTTGGAGTGAAGATCTGAAGTTCGAAAGCTTCATGTCAAGTATAACGCCTTTATGTAGAGGCAATCTAAAGAGAGAACTATTCCACTATAATACTATGTATAAGACTATCTGGAAAGTGAGTTCTGTTGTAAACATAAAGAGGGAATATACTATATAAATACATTATACCACTATTATACCATGTTTAAGAGTTTTCATACCAGGTTTAAGGTTTTCATGCAATGATTTTTATGGGAAATTCAATACTATTATGAACCTAAAGGGGAAAAACAGATTATATAAATACACCATACAACTCTTACACCATGCATAATACTTTATGAAAAGGCAGTAAAAAACGGGTTGTATAACACAATTATATCATGTATAAGATTGTGATACATTATTTTTGTTCGAAAAAATAAAAGTGTATGTCATTTCAATGATAAAATTAAAACGAACAAAATATTTCAAAGCGTCAATTTGAAAAAAACAACGGTTTGTGAGATATGGACATTTGAAGTTGCGAAATTCAAATTAAATAGGAAAGAGAAGGTAATTAATTACAAGGGTTAACAAAGTCTAACATAAAAAAGATAAAATAAAAAAATATAATATAATAAAATGATAAAGTTAATAATAAGGACTATTTTTTTATTTATCATATTTTCTCATAAAATTTAAGTTTTACATATCGTTAATTTTACGAAAATTAATAATAAGAATATTTTTCTTTCTTTTAAATGAAAAGGAGAAACAATTTTTCCTTTTTCCTTTTTCAAGTTGACTTTGTCAACCCTTATAACTCATTTCCCTCTCTTATTTATTTTAAATTTTGCAACTTCAAATGTCTATATCTTACAAATTGTTGATTTTTTCAAATCGACGCTTTGAAATATTTTGTTCGTCTTAATTTTATCTTTAAAATGAAATACACATTGATTTTTTCGAAAAACAAAATAATGTTTCGCAATCTTATACAGTGTATAATTGTGGTATAATGCCTTTTTTTACTATTTTTTCATGAAGGCGTTACACATAGTATAAAGTTGTATAATGAATTTATATAGAGTTTTTTTCTCCTTTATGTTTATAGCAATATTAATTTCCCCGTAAAATCATGACATGAAGACCTTAACATAATATGAAAGCTCTTATACATGGTATAATAGTGATTATGATTACAATAAAACTCATTTTCTAGTAAAAAAAATGATTTATCGTAGTCTTATACATATTATAATAGTTGTATAACACCCATTTTTAATACTTTTTCATGAACACATTATATATGATATAAGAGTGGTATAATGTATTCTATATAGTCATTTTTAAAGTACATTATACTATTCTTATACATTGTATATGGCTTCATGAAAAATTATTATTTTTATTATACATCTGTTATACTATATATATGATTGCGATAAATTTTTTATTTTTTCAAAAAATTTATAGTCTATGTCATTTTAAAGATAGATTAAGATGAACAAAATATTTGAAAGCGTTGATTCAAAAAAATCAACGTTTGTGAGATATGGAGGTTTGAAGTTGCGAAATTCAAAATAAATAGAAGAAAGAAAGTAGTTACAAGGAAAAAAGAGTAAAGGGAAAAAAAGAATCTAATAAAATAACAAAGTGAATATTAATTCCTCATTGTTGTAAAAGCAATAAAATCTAACACTTTCGGGTATATGGTTAAATTACCATAATAATAATAATTCCTCTTTGTTGTAAAAGGAATAATATCTTATTTTCTTGGGCATACGGTTTAGTTCCGGAAATTAAACCATATTTCCAAAAATAATAGATTTTATTGCTTTTATATCAAGAAGGAAGTATTATTAACTTTGTCATTTCAACATATTGTATTTTTCCTGTCATCTTTTTTATGTTAACTTTGTCCACTTCTTATAAATACTTATCTCTCTTATTCAATTTGAGTTTCACAACTTGAAATGTCCATATTTCTCAAACTGTTGTTGATTTTTTTCGAATATATACTTTAAAATATTTTGTTTGTCTTAATTTTATCGACATATACTTTGATTTTTTTGAAAAAAATTATGTATCTCAATCTCATACATGGTATAATTATGGTATAATGCTTGATTTTACTGCCTTTCCATGAAGACATTATACATGGTATAGAATTGTATAATGTATTTATATAATTTTTTCTCCTTTATGTTCACAATAGTAATGAATTTCCCTTAAAAATCATGACCTAAGATCTTAAACCTGGCATGAAAGCTCTTATACATGGTATAATAGTGATATAATGTATTTATATAGTATATCCTCCCTTTATATTTACAAATCAGTTTAAAAAATAATTTATCGCAGCATTATACATATTATAATTGTGCTATAACACTCGTTTTTTACTTCCTTTTCATGAATGAGTTGTACATGATATAAAGTGGTACAACTCATTTTATATAATTTTTTTTTAAAATACATTATATTTCTCTTATACCATGTATAATGCATTCATGAAAATAAGTACTATATCACTATTATATAATGTAAAAGATTGCAATAAACTATTTTTTTCAAAAAATTTGAAGTGTATGTCATTTTAAAAATAATATTAAGATGAATAAAGTATCTCAAGAAGTTGAAAAAATAAATGGTTTGTGAGATATGGATGTTTGAAATTTTGAAATTCAAATTAAATAGGAGAGAGAAGGTAGACCCCAAATTCTTATATATATGTTTCTCATTTTCATGTACAAGGAAAAAAAATTTTCCTTTTGTGTTTTGCAAAATTAAAGAAGAACTCAAATTTAATAAGAAAATATGGTAAAAAAATAAAAGCCCCAATACCTATTACATAACTATGTAGTCTATACTCATCCTAAACCTAACATCCAAAAAAATGTATTATTACCCCCCTTAAGTTGGTAACAAAATCTAGATTCCACCTTTAACTTACAAAAGGACTAGATATCCCTCAACTTCCAAAAAATGAACTAGTTAACCCCTTAAATGCCACATGTTATAATATGTTTGGTTTAACTTTTAAAGATGCATTTCTCTAAATTTTATCTCTTCAATCAAAAGTTGACACTTGACATCGAGAGGGTAAACTGGTGTATTTTTACCAAGTTCAGGGGTTGATTTAAACTTTTGAAAGTCTAGATTGACATTCGGATTTTGTTGCCAAGTTTAGGGGTGTTGATGTATTTGGCAAAAATATAATTTTTATGTGCCAAGTCTTTAAAAAGCTAAGCGCATACGTAGGAAACCCGACAAATAATCCTCATAATATATTAGTTTGGAGTTTTGTTAGCTTCTTATCAATGCTTCTTACAAGAATTTGATTGTTTTATGCTTTAGTATTATTTATTTTCTTTTTCTTTTCTTCAGTTATTTTTCTTTTAATTTTTAATGAAATTTGAGTTCGGAGTTCCGGCCTCACCATCATTTTGAAAAAAAATCTAAAGTAAGCCATAATGATGAAAAAAATCATTTTTACTTTTTTTGTAATTAGAAAACATTATCATTCATGTTTAATGTCCAAATACATCAGCTGAAAGTATACGTAGGAAATCCAACAAATAATCCTCATAATATAATAGTTTGGAGTTTTGTCAGCCCTTGTCAATGCTTCTTACAAGAATTTGATTGTTTTATACTTTAGTATTATTTGTTATCTTTTCTTTTTTTATTCTTTGTTCTTTAAATTTTTAATGAAATTTGAGCTTGGTTTTCCAGCCTCACCATGATTTTGAAAAAAATCCAAAGTAAGCCACCATAATGAAAAAAAACCCCTTTTTAGTTTTTTGTAATTAGAAAACATTATCGTTCATTAGAATGACCAAATGCATCAAGTCCCCTCCTCTACTTGGTGACTTTTACTAGTTGCGCATCATCTTGAACTTTTCAAAAATTCTAATTATCCTCATTAATTTTAAAAGTGCACCAGTTTCTCTTTAATTTCACGTGTCAAATACTAGTTGAAGATGGATAATTAAAAATACTGTATCTTTGCAACGTCAAACCAACTAGTATCTAATATGTGGCGTTAATGAGGCAAATTGATTTTCTTTACCAAGTACATGGGTTGGTTGAAACTTTTGAAACGTGAACAAAAGATCTTCTTGCATTGAGCTTATATTAAAAACACCTAATATCCCGTTTATTTTTTTTTCTATTTTTATAATACTTCTTTTATTATTATTATTATTATTATTATTATTATTATTATTATTTTTATACTGATATCTATTGGTTGAACCCTACTTAAAGATGGTTACTAAGATGATCTGGTACTGAAATCCTAAATGAACAATTATGTGGTCCAAGGGAAAAGCTGCTAGCATGAAATGTCAACATGTCAATAAAATCCATGAACAACATACTATCTTGCAACATTTCAAAAAGAGTGGCACCATTCTGTTACTACTAGTACTTTAAGCATATCAGAGAATGCAACGTAGCATAGCATCGTGATCCCTATCTCACAAGACTTAATCAAATTGGATATCAAGACTCTGTGAGAAAATAAGTCAATGGTTTAATTTTGCAGATTAACAAATTAGTTTTGCACATAAACGATTAGAAATCTTTCTTACAATAGATTTAAATTTATCTCAAATGAGAAGATTCTTAAAGACTAGATGAGAATATAAATTGAAGATTATATAAATTTAAAGTTTTTTACGATGTAAAATAATAGGAAAACAACATATAACTCAATACAATAGTTAACATTTATTAGAATAATTAGGTTTAGTTAAGGTTAGTATATCTAATCCTAATGACCTAAGGAACTTAACGTTTTTAACTACCACTGGTTGTAAAGTAATACAAAGCATGGTAAAATGGAAGTTAAACTTAGTCTCTTATTTTTTCTATACTCGTATGCTAAGTGATCTGAGTTACTCTGTTATAACACACATGTTTTTAACCCTTTATTCGTAAAGTAAAATATTTCTATTTGAAGTTGAATGAAAAGTTTATAATGGCTACTTCAATAATCATTTATAAATAGAAGACTAAAGGCAGTAGTTATAACTTGGTGAATACACTTGGAATTACCTAGTGCTAAATCTCTGCTCAAGCATACTCAGCAACCAAGAAGTTCCCAAATTAGAAGAACAACTACAAATCCTCATTCTATTCTTTGTAAAGTTAGCTAGATCACACAACTTGTAATATATCAGATCTATAAGAAAAAACCAACATACCATAAGTTATTTTCTTCATCATTTATAATACTTTGAGTGATAGCTGTTTGGGAAGGATACTCAAATTATTTGAGGTTAGATAGCTTGGAAGGTACTCGTTATAAATCTACTTGATGTGAAGGCTTCTTCGCCTAGCTAAAGGAGTTTTCAAATAGTGGATTAAAGCTCAGAGAAGGTATTTGAGGACTGGTCGTAAGTGGAAGGGTGAACCATGATAAAGATCTTTGTTTGATTCTCTAACACTTATCTCTTGTTTTTACTCATAAAGTATTTACTCAAGCATCATTTTCATATCTGTGTTATTTTTGTTGAGTGCTGTATTTGTCATCTTTGCCAAGTAATCTTACTTAGCATAGTCTGCCAAAATTAAACTTAGTTTAATTTATGAGTTTGTTTAATCATTGTCTCTGTTTGCATTCCATCGTATAAACTTAACTTAGCACACTTAGTAAAGAATTTTCAAAGATTTAAAAATCGATTGAGAAACCAAGTTTAGGACCCCCCTTTGTTTGAGTTTGTTAAGCTAATTGGGACGAACAAATGGTATCAAAGCATGTTCTCAATCTTAAGATGTCATAAACTTGAGTTAAAGTTTGAATGACTTTTAACAACTCCTATGTCCATGGTAGTTTGTAGACAGAGCTCCTTAGAGAAGGAATCTTTGTTACCATACTCGAGCACGAGGTTATTGGTCTCTCTTGTGAAGCAATGATGAGAAATATTTTCACTTACTCTTTAAGTCTAGTGATCCAGATGATGGTTACGAGACATTTGGAGGAGATCTTCGGGCCTTTGTAAACCAAAACTGTTCAAAATGATCCTTCCAAACCATAAAAAAACCATTAAAAAAACCATACTTGAAAAAACCAAAATCAATCGTCTCATTCCTCAATAGCCAAATTAGTCTAACTTTTCAAATCGCCTTAGGACGGGGCTGATACCGAGGTTGGGGAGATAGCGGTTCGCTCGATGGATCGATCTTGATTATTGAGCCTGTTCTGGCCTAGTCGTTACCAGGTCAGACTGGTGTTGATCTTGCACATAGGGCAATTTTGGTTCCGGATGACATTTTCAGCATATTTTGTATCTCATTTCCAAAATTACCCTTAACCCTATTTCATTTTTACCTTTTTACTTAACCCCATATAAGCTTAAAATTAGGTTTTCTAAGGGCTTTTGTCATTTTTGTGAAAGTTTTTCCATCTTTTACTAGTTTTTGGGTTTTAGATAGAGAAAGAGAGAAATTTTTTAGATCTTTAGGGAAAAAGTGAGGAAAAGCTCCACTTAGCCTTTTCCTCAACATTTTCTCCAAAATATCTTACTTCCTCGTGTTATTCAAAGTTAGAAATTATAAATCTAAACCTATGTTTACGTAACCTTTCTCAAAAATTCATTTTTTGTAACTTTTTCTTCCAAAAATTAGGATAAAAGGACTCAAGGATCTCTTTTCAGTGTTTTTGGCTTCCAAAGTCACGGATTCACACTAGAGGGGTAAGATTTTGAGCTTTTGGAGACTCTTGGCATGTTTTTTGTGATTTTTTTAGTTTTTGGGAATTTTGTCCAGTCTAACCTAGGGTAGCGAACTCGTACGTGTCTAGTTGAATCGATACCGGGTTGCCTTAGGGGCAATACCGACCTAAGGGTTCAGTTTTAGCCCCTACGGAGGGTTGGTCCCAGCCTGACCTAACCAGTACAGGTTCGATCCCCTAGCGCCTGTTTGGTGCATCTGACCAATCCCCACAGGTTAGGGGGTACTGATCTAGTACCGATTAAATCCCCCTGGTTTTATGTTTTCAACGTAGTTTCCTTTGTTACCATGTTGTTTTAGGTCCTCACACGATGAGAAACACATTTTTTCTAATAACCAACTAAATTTATGCCATGTATAATCTGAAACAATAAAATTTGTTAATAAATCAAGTCTAAAATCAAAACTTTTCCCAATAAAAGCGTGCATGGAACCCTAATTCCACATTTTTTAATCCATAAATTCATGATCAGCCTAGCCTAACTTATGTTACTAACTGTGTCTTGTTTTGTACAATAATTATGCCATGATGTTGCTATATATTTCATGTACTAACCTTTTTGTGGATGCATGTAGATTTAGGTTAGATGTATGTTAAGGTTTATTTTCCATCGAGATCGCACTTTGTAAAAAAATGTATTTGTAGATCAATTGTATGTAGGGATATTTGTATCCCTCGATTTTATTATTATTATTATTATTATTATTATTATTATTATTATTTACCCTACCCCTTAGGTTAGAAGCCTTGTATTTATTTATTTATCACCTTCCTTTATTTGTTTATCGCTTCATATATTTATTGCTTTCCACATGTGGATGTTGTATAATGCTAACATAAACTGAAAATGACTATAAAATAATCAAAACATCTTAAAGTGGTGACTTTCTTGTAATCTTAACTCACATAAAGATGAAGTAGGTAACTCATCTGGACCTGAATCTTTATACTACAGTGCGGTTTATGCTTAACGGACCTAGGCTGTATTGAATTTCCTAGAAGAGCTTATCCGGGTGGCAACTCCAAAATGTGGGCTAGAGGATTAGGTTTCGTGTCTTTTCAAAGCTTTTGTTTCCTCCTTGTTTTCTCAAGAAAAAAACCCCATGCCCCATATCACGGGGTCGATGATTCGCGGAGGCCACGTGGGTGTGAGCGTGAGATTTTGTGTCAGCTCGCTCGTTCAATGTTGACGGTTTTTTGGGATTTAATCCTTGAATTACACGATTTTTGATTGATTGATGACCTTTAAATGAGAGGTCATTCATCACCAAATAATATTTCATGCCCTAAATAAATATTTAGGATTGCAAAAAAGATTTAAAAGCCTTAAAGTGAAAATTCAAAGGCTTAAAATATTTTTAAGGACCTAAATAAATGTTTAAGGGTTCGAAATAAATAAATTAAATTATATATATATATATATATATATATATAAATATATATATATATATATATATATATATATATATATAAGGAATAAAAATAAATGGTACGATATAAAAGGAAAAGGGGTGTGAATAGCTCGCCAGGTGAGCTTTACACCTCGCTGGCGAACTTCGTCAACGAGGTCAGCAATTCACTGGCGAACTCCCCCTCTTCGTCAGCAACCTTAATGGAAAATTTTTTAAAAAAATTCAAAATGCTCCGGGGAGGAAATTTTTCCAAATAGAGTTTTTTTACGAAACGACGGAGATTTTTCTACCAAAAAAAGGCACAAAATCACTTTGACATTTTGATAACGACACTCTGCTTTCATCACATAAAAATTTCTTCTAATTATTTTTGGACCTAAAACAAATTTGGTTTCTGAATCTAAATATTTTTTAATCAATTTCTTTCATCTTCTTCTAAAAAATCTTCAAATATTCTCGGACCTAAAACAATCTTAGGTTCTAAGTCTGATTATTTTTAGAATAATGAACCTTTATCTTTCACACTAATAAAATAAAAAAGAACGAGGATCACTCTCAGAATTCAAGCGGATTCATCGACGTGGATTCGCAACAAAATGGTAAGCCTCTGAGTTTCTAGATCTGCTCTTTCCTGTATCTGATACTATGTTATTTATTTTCTTTTCTCCTAAATTCTTAGACGATTTTGATTTTCATCATGGACTTAGGATTTATTTTATTGTTTAAATTTTATTTTATTAATTCTTTTTATTTATTTTATTATGTAACTTTCTTTTATGCTTTTACTTATTCATTTAATTAATTTAATTTTGGAGATTCTTCAATACATGTTAGAATACCCCCACGAAGGGAATTAAAATTATTCTGGATAACAGACCTCACCTTTTTCCATGTGATAATTTTTATTAAATAAAAATAAACAACATATCTATGTATGAAAATAAACCATTTTATTTTTATAAAATTAGAATTTTTAATCTCTGACATCATGGGCTAGATCTTACAGAGTTCAGTAGGGTCTTGGGCTGTGAGACAACATAGGAAATCTGGAAGAAATAAGAGATTACCTATGAGAGGACTGACAAGGTCAAGAAGTCAAAGATTAATCTCATGTTGAGGGAGTATGAGATGTTCTAGATGAGCGCTAGTGAGGGTATTTAGACCATGAATTCCAGGTTCATTAATATCATTAATGAACTGAAGAGATTAGGCAAGGAGTTTACCGAGGAAGAGATGGTGAAGAAGATTCTCCGCACTCTTACCTTAGAGTGGGATGCCAAGAAGAGCGCAATCGAGGATGCTCATGATCTAAAGACGTACAACTATGATGAGCTGATAGGCACCTTGCTAACTCAAGAAATGTCCTTGAGAAAATATACGGATGACTCTAAAAGGAGTAAAGGCAAGGAGAGAGGGCAAAACCATTATCCTGAAATCTGATTCCTCTTATGAATCCACCAGCTGCAATTCTCATGAGCAAATGGCCCTTCTAACCTGGCGTTTCAAATGCTTCATGAAGAAGGATGGGAAGTTCAATAAGAAGAAGTTTCCTGCTAAAAACAAGTCAACTTAGCACCAGGAAGGACTCAAGAAAGAACACGACAAAGACATCAAGTGCTTTGGTTGTGGTGAAAAAGGCCATATCAAGTCATCTTGCCTGAAAACCAAGAAGGATAGATATAAGAAGAGGTTCGCAAAGAAGAATGAGGCACTTGCTACTAATTGGAGTGATTCTGAAGAAATGTCATCATCTAATGAAGAAGCAATAGATTTCACCAATCTCCGCTTAATGGCGATAAAAGATTAAAGGGGCGAGAGCTCAACATCTGCTTCTAAGAGGAACCAATCTGCTACTAACTCTGAAGCTGAGCGCAACAAAGGGAAATCTCCTCAAGCTGAGGTACAATCCTAAATCCCTTTATCTATAGAAGAATTCACCCAGGTACTCTTTGATGTTATGAAGCTGATTAATAAGTCAGGGAAAAACATCAAAGAGCTAGTGAGGAGAAATGAAGTCCAGGAAGACACCATTACTTCCTTGTCTCTTGATATCTTCTTTCTTCAAGAAAAAGATGAGTATCATGAATGTCATAACAACAAGCTCACTAAGCGATTAGATGAGTTAATTGCTGAGATAACAGCTTTAAAGGAGAAATGGGTTCCACTTCTAACCAACAGTTAACTTTGAGTAACCAAACTCGTAATTCTAAGAGGAAGAATTCCTCTAAAAAGAAGAAAGTGAGCCAGCCCAAAGCAAAAATGGTGTGTGATTTTTGTGGCAAAGCTGGATATGCTATAGTTCTTTATAGGCATAAAAAAGGTTATTATGATGAGTACGACTGGACTAACTTAAGAACTTAACAAAGGATGACCCAGCTCGAAATCATGGGTATGCAAGAAAATGTGATTATTTTGCAGGTGAGCCTTAAATCCACTGATGATTCTAGAATGTGGTATTTGGATAGTGGATGCTCAAGGCATATGATGGGAGATGAAAGTCAATTCATCTCATTGAAGTGTAAAATAAATGGAAGTGTCAGTTTCGGTGATAACCAAAAAGGCAAGATTGTGGGCTGTGGCACTATTGGTGTCTGTCCTTCAATCGAAGAGGTTTCTCTGGTCAAAGGACTCAAGTTCAACTTGCTTAGTGTAGCTCAACTTTGTGACAAAGGCAAAAAGGTTACATTTGACTCAACAGGTTGCTTAGTTATTGGCTATAAGATTGACTTAACTATACTCTTTGCTCATAGAATCAATAATATGTATATGATTGATTTATCCATTGGCTCCACTAATGTTTGTCTTATATCTAAGGAGGATAATTCATGGCTTTGGCATAAAAGGTTGGATCATATAAATATGAACATTCTGTCCAAACTGGCCAAAAAGTAACTAGTTGTGGGTTTACCCAATATCAGCTTCGGGAAGGATAAACTTTGCTAAGCTTGCCAGCTTGGTAAACATGTTATGAAATCATTTAAATTAATCATGTAGTAACTAAGCGACTGTTGGAGCTCCTCCACCTAGACCTTTTCAGCCTAGTTCAGCCTATGAGCATGGGTGGTAAGAGATTTTTATTAGTGGTTGTGGATGACTTCACGAGATTCACTTGGGTAGTCTTGCTGAGTAGCAAAGATGAAACATATGAATATTTTATCAAACTTAGTAATCGGATAATGAATGAAAAAGGAACTAAAATTAGTGAATTCAAAGTGATCATGGATGTGAATTTGAGAATTTCCATTTTGAAGAATTTTGTTTAACACATGGCATTGAGTATAACTTTTCTACTCCTTATACTCCTCAACAAAATGGGATTGTAGAAATGAAGAACATAACCATAGTTGAGATGGCTTCATGTTGATTAATAACAATATACCAAAGTACTTTTAGGGAGAAGCTGTTAACACGACTTATTATATCCTGAATCGGGTTTTAATTCGCCCAATTTTTGAGAAGACACCCTATGAGCTTTGGCGAGGGTGCAAGCCTAAGATTGGTCATCTTATATCATTTGATTGTAGGTTGTTTATTTTTAACACCAAGGAGCAGCTAGGTAAGTTTGATCCAAAGGCTGATGAAGGTATCTTTCTAGGATATGCAATTAACAACAAGGCATATAGAATATATGTTAAAAGAACCGACCTATTAGAGGAGTCTATGCATGTAGATTTTGAAAAAACTAACAATGCAGATCGACGTCCATTTGATGATGATGAAGGAGTAGCCTAGCAAGAAAGACCACTCAGCTTGCCACTTTCTATGCTACCCAACCCAGCATAAGAACCTGAAGCTGAAGAAGTCAAAGAAGATGATGATCTCTCAATCAACTTCAATGATGGTGAAGATCAACCTCAGCCTCAACAACCAATTAAAGATCCTCCAACTATAGATCCGAATCTGCCAAGGGAGATTTAAACTCATCATAACCATCTGCATGACAACTTGTGGATGAAGTTCATAATTCGGTGATGACGCAAGGTTAGCTCAGTAGAATGATGAGCAATCCAGCTTTCATTTCATTGATTGAACCGAAGAAGTTTGAAGATGAAGAAGGACATGATTATTGGATGATCGCAATGCAAGAGGAGCTAGATTAGTTCAAGCAAAATGATGTTTGGGATCTAGTTCCTAAACCCAAAGGAAAATCAATCATCAGCACCAAATGGGTTTTCAAGAATAAGCTTGATGAAGATGGCATTGTTGTTAGGAACAAGGCCAGGCTTGTTGCTCAAGACTACAATCAACAAGAAGGCACCAATTATGATGAAACTTATACTCTTGTAGCTCGACTTGAAGCTATTCGAATCCTCTATGATTTTGCATCTCATATGAACTTTAAGTTATTTCAAATGGATGTCAAGAGCACATTTTTAAATTGATTCATTCAAGAGGAAGTATATGTCCGCTAGCCTCCAGGCTTTGAAGATCCGAAGAATCTTGAGCATGTCTTCAAAATGAAGAAAGCTCTCTACGAATTGAAGCAAGCTCCAAGAGCTTGGTATGAGAGCCTGACCGATTTCCTTATCAGCAAAGGCTATGAAAGGGGGAAAGCATATACGACTCTATTTATTTGGTGAAGAAAAGAAGATGTGTTGCTAGTCCAAATTTATGTTAATAACATCATATTTAGAGCAACTGATGAGAATCTGTGCAAAGAGTTTAGCAAGTAAATGAAGAGTGAGTTTGAAATGTCAATGATGGGAGAGCTCAACTTTTTCCTTGGATTTCAAATCAAGTAGAGTGAAGATAGAAACTTCATCAATCAAGTGAAGTATGCTAAAGAAGTCCTGAAGAAGTCGACATGGAACATTCGAAGCTAATGTCCACTCCCATGACCACTAATATTATCTTAAGTAAGGATGAAACTGGTAAACCAGTAGATAGTAAGCTCTATAGAGGAATCATCGGTTCTCTTTTTTTATCTTACAACTAGTAGGCTTGACATTCAATATGTTATGTCTACTATGCTCGTTATCAAGCTGACCCTAGTGAATCTCATTTAGTAACTGTTAAGAGAATTTTCTGGTATTTGCATGGCTCTCCTGATGTAGGTCTGTGGTATCCTAACAGCACTGATTTCACCCCAAGAGGATTCATAGATGCTAACTATGGTAGAGATAAGCTTGATAGGAAAAGCACCATAGGAGGATGCCATTTCCTTGGAGAATGCCTTATCTTATTGTATAGTAAGAAGTAAATGTCTATTTCTCTGAGTACGTGGCAGCAGGATGTTGTGTAGCACAACTGCTATTAAGTAGCAACTAGAAGATTATGGTATAAAGTAAAAATGCCTCAAAGTTTTGTGTGATAACAAGAGCGCAATTGACTTATCCAAAAATGTAGTTCAACATGTCAAGATGAGGCATGTCAACATAAGACATCACTTTATAAGGGATCATGTGCTAGGGGGGGACGTCAAATTGGAGCATGTTCCTTCTAAGGAGCAGCGAGCTGACATATTCACCAAACCATTACCCAACGAACAATTCATCGTTTTAAGGTAGCTTATTGGAATGGCAAACCCTATGTGAAGGAAAAATCAAAAAATTTAGCTAAGTGTTAAGATAATATGTTAACTTAGTTGAATGAAGTAACACGTAGTTCACATTTTAAAGTAACACTATGAGAATCAATTTCGCAGTTAAAAATTAAAACCCACATTTTTCAAAAGACAGTTTTTTAAATTAGAACCATTCATTGTTAAGCTCACCATTTTATTAAGTCGGTGAATCAAGTGTTAATTTTACCTTTGATTTTAATCCTTCGTTGTAAGATCACCACGTATCTCTGCAAGTGGAGAATTCCCTATAAAAGCTTAGAAGAAATGAAGAGAGAGGTTACTTTATCTTTGAACATTTTCTCTTCAAAAAGAATTCTAATCTCATTTCTATTCCCAAACTTTCTCTCATCTGTATTGGTTCTTACTAAAAGAACTTTGAAACTTCAAGGCAAATGGATTAAAAAATGTTTTTGCATATCGATGGTTCATAGCAGAAGTTCATTTTCCCATCTAGAATTGTCTTTACCAAAGTGGAGTGGGATGAGACTTGGATTTCGGTCTAGTAGTAAACTATGAGAGTCTTCTTCTCAACCGATTCATGCATAATGTCATCAAGTAACAAAACCTCAACCAGTTCCTTCTCCTTGAAGGGTCCACAGTCAAAAGCCTCATCGAGGGGTCTTACTCCACTCTTTACACCAATGAGGGTTTTGATGACTGTGAGCGGGCGACATGGAGCGGTGGGCCGAGAGCACGCGGGGATGAGAGGCGCGGTCCACCGGGGTCTTTAAAAAAGAAAGCACCGGGTCTGGGACCCGGGAAAAAGGTTGAAAGAGAAAAAGGTGAAAAACATTTAAGATCAGTTCAAACCCCGAATCCGCCGTCTCTTAGTGTGGAGTCGCCACTTGGATTAGCTCTTTCTAGGAATTAGAGTCCTGTGAGGCTTAACGTCCAGGGGATGGCCCACCAAGACACAGAGATTTGGGTTCGGGATAAGTTGCTTATTTCTCATTGGATCACATTAAATTACATCTACAGAAAACCATTTTGTTTTAGTTGTGCATATTCGCACTTAGGTCATTTTTGGGTCCGAAATGGTTCACGTATTGTGAAATAATAAATCATTCACAAAGCGAAAAAATAAACCAACCACAAAACAGTAAGTAAATGCGGAAAGTAAAAGCGAAAAAATGGAAATTACAAGGCTTAAAAAATCGGGGGATGCAATTGCCCGCTAACTTAATAATTACATTTCCCAAAAATTAAGATTATGATAACTAAAGGAAAATTAAAGTCCTAAATATACATCTAATCCTAATCTACATGCATCCACAAAGGTTAGCACAGGGGATAGCACGTATGTTCGATTTTGAATTCAGCGAGGCCCGTGTGGCCTAAAAAAAGATCGTGATATTGTATTTGTTATTTGAATAAAACCATTCATTTTATTAGCACATTAGTTGCTCATTTTAATTAATGAAATTGCTCGCATGGTAAAATGTGAGGTCTGTTATCCGGGAATATATTTTATTCCCTTCGTGGGGGTGTTCTAACATACATCTCCTTTTAATAAAGAAAAAGATGAAGAAGAATATGAATTATTTTTTTAATTAAATAATTTTATCTAAAATTTCCTTCTAAATTAGAGACGAGGAGGATTCCCATTCGGATGCATCAGAATACTTGAAAATTGTGTGATTCAAGGATAAAATCCTGAAAAAGCCATCATCATCGAATGCGCGAGCTGGTACAAAATACCGTGCTCACAACCATTCATTGGTAAGCCAAGTAGTCAAGATGGGATCCATCACTCTTGATATAGTGATATAATGGGTGTTGTACCTTAAGGCCTCTTATTGAAGTAACACACTCATAAACCTCTGATTAGAGTATGAGATTGATAGAACAAATTTCTAGTCAATCTCAATATATAAAGGTGAGTGGTGTTCTTCGGAACAAGTCTAACTTGGGATAGCTATGACTATTACATGAGCAAACACTTCATCCAAGCTTTGTAAATTAAATGGAACTTAACATGATGGAAGGAGTGTATTGTATTGGTTACTACTGCAGAACCAGATCAAGTCATAAGCACATGACTTTCTAAGTATTGAGGGATCATAAACCTTTGCTAGAAAGCCTATTTGATCATTTAGAGTCATCAATTTCCATATCAGTTTGGAACACTGATCCTAATGGTTCCCAGATCGGAAGTTAAGTTTAGGTTAACCTCTACCGGCTCTATACTTCGGGATCCTATGAGGTCACACACATTAGAACTTCACTAGACCAAATAAAGAACTTATAGACAGGGTCTATACCAAGAATAAAAGGATAGTCATGTTCATTTAGATAGACAATTAAATGGTCAGACTAGTTAATAGTTTTAAAGAGGGACTAGGGAAAAATGTGCGATGTGTGGAGTAAGAGATTTTTCTCATTGCAAGTAAGTCCCGTGAACATGGGTTATTCGTAGGAAGGGGCTTTTGTGGCTAACAATCGAGTACTAAAAGTGCTCGTGGGCCATTTTCATGCGCTAAGCAAGGGTAGTGCATGCTATTGGGTTGGAGGCTCGCAAGCGTTTCTTGGTAGTGCTTGCTTGGGCCTGCACTATAAGCCCACTAGCACACCCGCAAACATGGCTTGTAAGAAATCCTGCTAGGCCTCGCTTACGAGATAAGGCAATCCTAATTAGGCTTACCTTGTCTAGCATACATAATCGGCATAAGTGGGCTGTGTGCGCGGCTTGACCCGCAGAGCCTGGGGCTCTACGCGGTTAACCCTCGTGTGGGAGGGGAAATCTCCATCCCACATTGCTAAATGGGGAGCATTTGTTCTCCCCTTTCCCCTATATAAGGAGCTCCTCCTCCTCCTTTCAAACAAACTTTAGTTTAGCCTTCTCTTTTAAACTTGATACATTTTCTTGCAAATTATTTTGAGATCCTCCCTGAGTTTCTCTTTTATTTGCGAGATTCTTTTTTAAGGCTTATTCATATTTTAGAAAAAAGCATTCATAGTTATTTTATGGTTGGCCTATGAGTGGTCTTCCTACCACTTGTTAACTGACAAGTTACCCCTCTCAAGGAGGTTTTGGTTGGTTGGGTTTGTGTGGACTACTCATAGAGGTTGTCATATTTTGGAGGCTAGTGCTAAAGGACTTCTATCTAATTAGTCTAACAAATTGCTCTACTCTTGCTAGGGAAGGTACACATCAACTAGTAATGCTTTATACTTAGACGCTAGATCTCTTTTAATAAGTATTAATAGACCTAATGTATCTATATAACATTTCAATTAAAATTATATCGATCATATCATGCTTAGAAGTTCCTTTTAGGTTTATTTAAAATTTTGAAATTCCACCATGCCAGTTCGCATGTTCATTATTTTCTTAGATTAACCGGTACTTAGATCTGCCATCTTCTTACCGACTTATTTTGATCAATTTGTTTAGATGGATAACCATTGGCTGCTTTCTCAGATGCTTCAATTAATCAACTAGGTGAGGAGGAGGAGGAGGTGGTAAGATCTTATATCTTATGTGCTTAGTCTTAATCTTTCTTCTAGTTCTCCACATTTGCCATTGTATAAAAAAATTATTAACTTTAATGAGTGAAATTTGGAAGGATTCATACGAGCTAGAGATAGCTAGATCCATCTCTCTTCCTAGTTATAGCTTACTTGTATTAGATAGATATATACCATTCTATTTGCACATTGCTAAGATGAGAGTTGATGGATAACCTGAAGGATGTTCAACGAGTCCAACTCAGCAACCATCTCCTTCAGGAACTCCAAGATTACATTGATTTTAGTAGCTAAATGATGGAAAACACGAGCTATGTACACAATGCCATTAGAATCCTCAATATTTGTATTGAAGAATGCTTCCAAACTATTATGTAGAATGTAGGCTCGGTTCACCTTACTTAACAAAAACATCATTAACTTCTTCTAAAGATAAACCTTGGATTTCCTTCAAAATTTCTTCCTTGGACCCCAATATAGTCTTCTGAATAGTATTAGAACTTTACTCACCAAGAACTTATCGTAACATAATTTCAACTCCTTTTTTAATTAGACTAGGAAGAGTTTCTATTGTAGTTAGCAAACCATCAACCATTTTCATGTAATCTCCAAAGATGGTAGAAATGTTGATAACAGAGATTGAGAAAGAGAGAAAGAGCTGATTAACTTTTCTTGAGTATTTATTTTACCAAACAAGACTTTGCATGTTGTGTTCATATCCTTCTTAAATTTTTACTTCTCTTTTCCAAAATTATAGAGCTATTCTGTCTAAACATGAGCAAGTTTGGAGATGGATGAGGCTTCAATATTAGTAACATCTAATGACTACTTTTCTTTGGTTTCCATAATGTTACTTATGGCAGTGGTGAACGAAGCCTCAATAAATTGGTCTACTATATCAAACAAACTAGTCCGGATTTCAGCCATTTTATTTAGCAGACAATGCGATCTCTCTCTAGCAAGATGATTTTTAATCAACAGTAGACTACCTCTGATTTTGATAAACTCTTCGAAGTACATATCATCATTAAAAAGAGTAGACTCATCAAACTCATGGATATAATGGTGTAGTTTGGTTTCCCTCTCCATTAATTCATTAAAAAACAAAGCCTTAGTAAAGGAAATATAAAGGTCAACATCAATTTTAAGAGATTTATAATGCTTTATG
This sequence comes from Euphorbia schlechtendalii, assembly GCA_949673415.1. NCBI lineage: Eukaryota > Viridiplantae > Streptophyta > Magnoliopsida > Malpighiales > Euphorbiaceae > Euphorbia > Euphorbia schlechtendalii. Next base: position 1,232 of record CATIWQ010144486.1, on the reverse strand, counting down.
GAAATCTCTTGAACCTGCTACTTCATAGCTTTTTTCATCTTGTTCTTTTTTAGAGTTAAAGCTGAGCTCTTCAACTTAATGAGTTTTTTTTAATGATCAATTATCTATAATATTTTCTTATTGCATCACTACATCCTCTTATTATGTGTATTTCACAACATTGAGATTTAGCTGAGCAGAGTTCTCAGTAGAATGACTAGATTGATCGTAGTTCTCAACTAATGTTCTTAGATTAACTAGAGTAAGGATGGATGTTTGAGAAGAAGTGGAAGGAGGGATTTGGATAGTTTGTACATATGGTTAGTTATTTTGTACAATGGGAGAAGGGATTTTGAGAAGTGGATGATGATGGAGAAGATGAAGAAGAAGGGTTATTTTGTTTGGGAGAGGAAGGAGTTGGGTTCACTACGCCATAGATGGCCTGTTGCAACAGAAATCGCCTGTGTTGCAATTTTCATGAAAAAATTAACCTGTTGCATCACAATTGAAAATGTGTTCCAAAAGTGATGCAATAGATACTAATGTATATCATATACACTTTTGATTGCAACACATTCCTTTATAGTGTTGCCGAAAGTATCTATGAACAGTAAAAATTAAGCGGTGGGAAATCTCGCGCCCTTTACTTAACGGAAATCCATTATTAAAAAAATATAAAATAAAAAAAGCATAGACTTACTTTTGACTTATACCAATTTCAATATTACCAGCCATGAACCTCTCTCTCAGTGCTGCTACTCTCGTCGGTGCTCCAACCTAACGACACTGCTTATCTCACCACTATTCTCTTTACCATCATGGCTCTGTCATCGTTAATTTGTCATCAGGCAAAAACATTTTAGATCGGTTCGAACCCGAATCCGCCGTCTCTCAGTGTGGAGTCACCACCTGGATTAGCTCTTTCCAGGAATTAGAGTCCTGTGAGGCTTAACGTCCGAGGGACGGCCCACCAAGACACAGAGATTCGGGTCCGGGATAAGTTACTTATTTCTTATTGAATCACATTAAATTACATCTACAGAAAACCATTTTCTTTTAATTGTGCATATTCGCACTTATGTCATTTTTGGAGTTAAATGCATGATTCACGTATTGCGAAATATAAACCATTCACAAAGCGGAAGAATAAACAATCCACAAAACCGTAAGTAAATGCGGAAAGTAAATGCAGAAAAATGAAAATTACAAGGCTTCAAAAATCGGGGGATGCAACCACCCGCTACCCTATTAAT
>CATIWQ010144481.1:0-11595 GCA_949673415.1 Euphorbia schlechtendalii | reverse complement strand
CTTAGCTTACCAACGAGTGATCATCACTATACATCGTAATCACCCTTATCATCGTAATCACACTATCATCATGATATTTGTGATGTTTGGAGCCCTATTTATAGAGTTCGAAGGGTTGCATTTATCCAAATGAAGAGTTGTATCCATTGGTGAAAGATTGCATCACTTCATTGTGATTGGTTGAGAAGCTTTAATCTTAATGGATAGGAATCTATTCATTATTGGTTGACTTCTAATAAGTGTCTTTTCATTGGTAGTTGATGGCAGTTAATGGTGGTTCATCATTCTTATCTTGCGGTTGGTAGTTAAGAAGATTTGACCAAAAAAATAGTCCATGTCGTGACCACGATATACAAATCGCGACCGTAAATCTTTGTTTGACAATTTTCTGCTTCTGAAGTGTATCAAGTCGCGATCGCGAATTGTTGTCATGACTGTGAATTGTGTTTTTCTTCAAAATTCTTCTTGTAACTTCACCGATCTTTGACAGCGTCGATCCTAATCTTTAATTTCCACACATCTTTTCGCACCTTTTTCACTCTTTTTACATAGAATTCCACTTTAGATCATTTTACATAGAATTCCACTTTAGATCATTTTACTCCCAAGATTTACCCAGTATCTGCATTTACGCCAATAACAACTGCATACCATGTGAAATTTTTTATATGAAGTATAAAAATGACTTAAACTATAGTGTTTAGTGTGTAAAATTATATTGATAATAAGTGTAATTATACACTTATCATATCTCAGGTCCAAAGATACTTGTACTACTACTGCAATAAGACATGACACCAACACATAGATATAGTTAGTTCTGAGTGTTTATCTTATAGCGGTCTCCAATGTATGACCCAAACACCAGGTACCACCTTCAGCTCGTGAGATCGACTACTTGGATCTAATCCAAGGAGTAAGCCTACACATTCTAGTCTATCCACTTCATTAATGTCCAATCTCAATGAAACTATAACTAGGGATATAAAGACTATTCATAGTAACACGTGTGTTCAGTTGTCATAAGGATATAAGGCTATATTAATCTTGTCACACCACATAGCTCCCACTATGTCCTTCCACTTTCATGCTTTGAATCAGTCATGGACTTTGTCTTATTAATGAGCATATACATAATAGTACATATAAATATATGATACTTGTGATTTACATAATTTAAATGATCATTGATAAACAACAAAGATGCCTTTATGATTTATAATGATATTATGAAAACTATTTGTACATTATAAGTAATAAAGATATATCACCCTAATTTCCTCAAAACCATACATCATAATTAAAAAGTCACTCTTAGGCTAGGTTTGGGTTTTGCCCCGGATCGTAAGATGTATAAGCACAAGAAATTGATGTTTTGCAACATGGTGAGTGTATGCAAAATTGAGGGGTGAAAAACATATCTAAGTGAGCCCGAGCCAATGATTGTGAATGGAGAAAAAGTTATTGGATTTGATATCTTCAATGACATCTTCAACTATGCTATTGGAGATTTGATTGAGCCATCCGAAGGGGCCATGCTATCTGATGCAGAGCTAGTTCTAGCTCTAGAAAAAAGAAGAGACAAAAGCAAAGGTGAGTGGTCAAGTTGTAAATCTGAACCCTAGGTGGAAGAAGAGTTGGAAGATGTTGTCACCATGCTCACTAAGGCCATTGCTAAGCTCATGAGGTAGAAAGGCAGCTCCCGTGGCAGGTGGCCGCCGAGTCCTCTGAGAAATCACCTTTGACTTTCCTAAATACTGCAATAACTCAAGACGCTCTACATGTGGAGGACAAAATGACTAAAGATGTAATTTTGAACATTTCTGGTATTTTTTATGTCAATAATTGTGCCTACGAGGAATTTTCATTAATTAAATCTGATCGTTTTGTTTACTTGGCTGATATTCTGCCAAATGGCATCATGCATTCATGCAAACATACTCATAATGTCTTTAACATACATGACATATCATTGAATGATATTAACTTGGGTACAAATGAGTCCTAAAAAATGTTGATGACTTTAAATGATTTGATTCCTAATGAAAAAAGAGAGATAATAAAGGTACTTAGACATCATATGGTAGCTTTCGCTTGGTCATAAAATGACATACCTAGGGTTGAGCATCACATCCTAATCGACCCCTAAATCAAACTAGTCAAGTAGAAACTGCATCGCTTGCGACCCGAATAATTAGAGAAGGTTAAGGTAGAGCTGGTAAAACATATTGAGGCCAAATTTCTAGAAGTGGTTGACTACCCGATGTGGTTGGCAAAAATTATCCCAATCATGAAGAAAGATGGTAAGGTCAGAGTGTGTGTGGATTTTATGGATCTAAACAAGACCTCTTCGAAGGATGACTTCCCTCTACCCAAATCGATGTCCTAGTCGACAGCTCTGCAAAAGCCGTTATACATTTGTAATCAAATTCTGATGGCTATACTTGAAAAGATTAAGATAGCCTTCATCATTGAATGGGGGTATACTACTATAAAGTGATGCCATTTGGATTGAAAAATGTTGGGGCAACATACTAGTGGGTTGTAACTATTCTACTCCATGACTTGATCTACAAGGAAGAAGAAGTCTACATCGACGATATGTTAGTAAAGTCACACACTTGAGAAGAACATTAGGTTCCTAACAAAAATAGAAAAGTACAACTTGTGCTTGAACCCGTAGAAGTGTGTGTTTAGAGTGACATCTGGGAAGCTTCTGTTACACATGATGTATGCCCTAGAGGCAACTAGGGCGATATTCCTTTATTAGCTATAATGTAGAAATAGTTTTTGAGATTATTGTTATCAATAATAAAGACATTTTTGTTATTTATCAATATTTGTTTAAATTATGCATCTCGCTCGTATTATATATACTACTTCACAACGTGAAAGTGCAAGGACATAGTGGGAGCTATGTAATGTGAGAACTACATATACGTGTTACTATGAATAGTCTAAATATCTGTAGTTATAGTTTCATTGAGACCAGATATCCATGAAGCAATAGACTACCATTTGTAGGCTTACTCCTTGGATTAGATCCTAGCAGCCGATCTCACGAGCTGAAGGTGGTACCTTGAGTTAACACATGAATGTTTTTGGGTAATACATTGGAGACCTCTATAAGATGGACACTTGGAAATAACTATATCCATGTGTTGGTGTCATGTCTTATTACAGTAAAAATAAAAGTATCCTCAAACCTAAGATACTGGTTACCTTGTGTAGGAGTTGTTATACTTTAGGTCATACTTATTCATACCCTAGTGATCAGGATGATACAGGTGATTACGAGTATAGTGATGATCACTCATTAGTAAGCTGAGTAGTCAAGATGGGATCCATCGCTCCTGATATAGTGATATAATGGAAGTTGTACCTTAAGGCTTCTTATTGATGAGACACACTCATAAACCTTTGATCAGAGTATAAGATTAGTAGAATGGGTTTCTAATCTATCTTGATTCATTGTGGTGTTCTTCAAGAACAAGTCTAATTCTAGGATAGCTATGACTATTACATGTGCTAGCACTTAATTCGAGCTTAATAAACTGGATGGTACTTAACTTAATGGAAGGAGTGTATTGTATTAGTTACTATTGCAAAACTAGAAGAAGTCACAAGCACGTGACTTTTTGAGTATCAAGGGATCATACACCTTTGCTAGAAAGCCCATTTATTCGTCTAGAGTTATCGGGTTCTATATCTATTTGGAATACTGAGCATAAAGGTTCTCGGATGGGAAGCCAAGTTTAGGTTAACCTCTAGCAGCTCTATACTTCAGGATCCTATGAGGTCATCCTTGCCAATCTAAGTAAAGAACTTATAGATTGAGTCTATGCTGAGAATATTAAGAAGATAAAAATCATTGTATAAATTATTAATTGGTCGGACCAAATAATAATTGGTTTTGGAAAAATTGCAAAGAGGCAAGAAAGGGAAAATTTTCCCATTACGACTGGGCCTCGCCAACACAGGATGTTCATAGATTGGTGCTTGCGCGGCTGCCCATGTGCATTTTGGTCTCGCAATCCACTAGCATGCATTGGCACATGGCCAACGCATGCTGGCAGTAGCAGGCCCACAAGCTTTGCTGGGAAGCACTTACGCAAGCTTGCTGCATAGGCCTAGCGCTGTGACCTGCAAGTCTGGCATGTGGGATAAGGCAAGACCATACAGCCCACATAAATGAGTTGTGCCCGCTGGTTGACTCGCGTGGAGCTGGAGCTCCGTGCAGCAACCCATGTGTGGGATGGGAATATTCCCATCCCACATTGGTTTTGGAGCTCCAACTACAAATAGTGGTCCGCCCTCCTCCTTTTACTCACTTTAGCTCATCCTTCCTTTTGAGTTTTGACATCTTTTCTTCGCGAGCTTTTGCAAGATCCTCCACGAGTTTCTCCATCATCGCAAGAATTCTTTTGAAGGCTCATTCATATTTTTAAGACAGCCTTCGAAGTTATATTTTTGGGTTGGTCTTTGAGTTGTCTAGCAATTGCTATCTACCAACGAGTTCTTCCTCAATGGGAGGTTTGGCTCGGTCGAGATCCATGTGGATCAATCATAGAGGCTATCCTATTTTGGAGGCTAGTGCTAACAGAGTGCTATCCATTTGTTTTAAGGGAGCGCCGCACCAAAGGGAAGGTAAGCATCAACTACTAATGCTCTCAGCTTAGATGTTAGGTTTCTTTTTTTAAGTTTTATAAACCTATGAGCATCCATGGAACATTTCAACTTAGATTATATCAATCATGGAATGCTTAGGAGTTCCTTTAGGGTTAATTTTAAGTTTTGAAATTTGCATTGCAAGTTTGCATATTCAATTATTATCTTAATTAACCAGTAGCTTCTAGATCACATTGTCATCCAGAAGGGGATTGAGATGGACCAGGATTAAAGCTAAGCCATTAAAGAAATGCCCCTACCAAAGAGAGAATAGGAAGTCCATTCGTTTCTGGGGTCCTTGTAGTTTATCAGCAGATTCATCACTAGGCTAACAACACTTTGCAAGTTGATTTTCAAGCTATTGAGAAAAGACCAGCCAATGGTCTGGAATGAGCAATGTCTCATTTTTTAAAAGATCAAGTAATATTTGGTGAACCCTCAGGTCCTTCGCCCATGGGTACTAGGAAAACCATTAATCCTTTACCTGATAATCAAATAATCATCTATTGGAGCAACGTTGGTTCAAGAGCACGAGGATAAGTGTGAACATGCGATATACTATCTAAGAAAGAAGTTGTTAGAATATGAATCTCGTTACAATTTAGTGGAGAAAACTTATGACGTGATGGTTTGGCTAACGAGGAAGTTGTGTCATCACTTCTAATCCTACAGAATCTAGGCAATCGCCAAGATTGACCAAACGAATTATTTTTGTCAATCCCCCACTCTAGGCGGAAAGCTCTCATGGTGGTTGCTTCTATTATCCAAATTTTACTTTGAATATGTGATGAAGAAAGTAATTAAAGGGCAAGCAGTCATAGAGTTTCTTGCAAATCAACCCCTAGAATCTAACTATGTTGAGAATATGGAATTCCCATATGACCAGTTGGCAATTGTAGATGAAGTCCAGTCAGAATGGAGAATGTTCTTCGACGGAGTGATGATTCGAAATGTAGCAGGTATGGGAGTCATTTTGATAACCCCACAAAACAAGGTTGTACCCCTTTCAAAGGGCTTGCAATTTCCATTAACAAACAACAAAGCTGAATATGAAGCATGTTTGTTAGGGTTAGAAGCACTCCGAAAATTAAGAGCTAAAGAAGTGTCACTGATAGGAGACTCTACCTTGGTTATTCTTCAAGTAACTAGAGAATGGGAAATCCGAGAGGAATCGCTCCATCCCTACGTAGAGGTTATTTGGAATGCTTCTAGAAAGGTTGCAAAATATGCTTTCAAACATGTACCGAGAGATGAAAACCAAATGGTCGATGCTCTCGCTACCCTTGGATGTGGGGAGGCCACCAAAGTCAACCAATAAAGTTGTTTATACTTCAGTCAGTGAAAGAACCTTTATATTATCGACTTGTAGAAACCAAGGAAGGAGTAAATGAATGTTGGTTCTTCGACATTGAGAAACTCCCAAGAACAAGGGAATATCCAGAAGGAGTGATACATTCAGAGCGAACCTCCTTACTATGCTAGTAGTTTAATTTAGATTGGTCAATGAAGACTTATTCAAATGCACCTCCGAAGGATTACTATTGAGATGTCTCATCGAAGAAGAAGCCTCGTTGGTCATCCAGCGTATGCATGCAGGAGACTGTGAACCCCATATGAATGGATTGTCATTAGCAAAGAAAGTCCAATGTTAATGCTATTTTTGGACTACAATGGTCTCAAATTGTGTGGCTGATGTGAATAAATGCCATGAGTGCCAGATCTACAAGGATATTAGTCATCTTCCCCCGTCTGAGCTTCGTAGCTTGTTTACTCCTTGGCCATTCTCAACATGGGGGATAGATATTATTTATGAAATTTAGCCTAGTTCGACTAATGGACACCAATTTATTGTGGTAGTGATTGCAAGGTTTTGACTATACTAATTTAGAGGGTTTATATTCGGTGATGATGCTAAAAACCTTGTTCCCCACTTCTCTACCGATAAGATAAAAGTTCAAAATATGAACAGGTGTTGTCAATACCGCTTATCAAAATAGAAAAATGGTGACCACTATAAGTACATAGTTTCGATGTAGTTTTAAAAGATATCGATCCCATAGGGAAGGAATTCGGTTCTAAAGACCAACTAGAGTTACAGAAAAAATGAAAATAGGTAATTTGATTAGAGGGTTTGGATGATAGACCGATGAATAGATAGATGTATGCACAGACTAGAGAAAATGTAAAATATATAGATATTCCCTAAGAACAAGTTTAACAGAGAAAGATATGCAAAATCATCAAGAATATTTCGTACACTAAATAACTTCAACAAATAAGGTTCTAGACGCCCTAATATTCAATAATTCACCGCATAGCAACACATGAGATGACTTTTCTAAATCTAGGGTAAATGAATTATGATACTTATAAGAACCCGGATAACTACAATACTATGCTTAGTACGGGTCGCTCTCACATAGCCATATTTAGCAAGTTACCATTCCAAAAATGTTGGCTCACTAAACAGCTTTATTATCACAGATCCAGTGATTATACACAATCTTATTAACCCCGAAATCACTCTTAAAGTTAACTCGAAAGAATATAACTTGATTAATATAAATGACGCAATATGAAATACTCGTTATGACACATAGACATATCATAAACTTCAAAATAGAAAGTATAAGAAGAAAACAAAGTAAAGTTGTAAGGTATGTAAGTGAAAGCTAAAGTTGATCAAACCATATCCACTCTTTAATGGGAGTCGTCAATTCCCGCAATTCCTTCGACTACTTTAAATTCAGTCTCGACTCGTACGGAACCTCCACTAGGATGCTATTCTTTGTGAATTTGAAATAAAAGAATGTTGAAGAACAAAAACTTTTATTGATAAGTTCTTTGCAATTACACTCATACAAAAAATGCTCAAATTTGTGTAGAAATATAGTGATCGAAATAGGAATCGAATCACTTAGACATTTTTCTCGCTAAGACTTTGAACGTAGTAAAATCTAGATATTTTCACTCTCTATCTATACACGAATACTTTCATTCAATGCCTACTACTCAGGCCATACATAACCCACCATGCACGAAATTGGTGTGATTTGAACCCTATTTATAGAGTATGAAGGGTTGCATCTATCCAAACGAAGAATCGTGTCCATTGGCGAAGGGTTCCATCACTTCAATATGATTAGATGTAAAGATTCATCCTCATCCACAATGAAAAGGCACCTTTTTATGATTGGTTGACTTTCAAAAGGTTTCTTTTCGATTGGTAGTTGATGGCGGTTGATCGTTGTTATCTGGAGGTTGGTAGTTGAAGAGAGATAACAAATAACCGTCACAAGTCACGATCGCGAATCACATGTCACGATCGTGAATTATGATTTGTAACTTTCTATTTATGAGGAGTAACAAGTCACGACCGTGAATGGGTGTCATGATCATAACATGTCTTTTTCCTCATGTCTCTTCTTCATAACTTTACCAATCTTTGACAGCATCGATCCTAAGCTAAATCCTTGTATTCCACACATCTTTTTGCACTTTTTTCACTCTTTTTCCATAGAATTCCATCTTTGATCATTTTACTCCCAAGATTTACCTATTTTCTGCATTTGCATAAAAAATAGCTACATACCACTTGAAATCTTTTATATGAAGTATGAAATGAAACTAAACCATATCGTTTTATGATTGAAAATGTCATGATAATAAGTGTAATTATACACTTATCAAGTAGTAGTGGACTACTTCTCAAAATGGGTAGAAGCTGAATTGTACACCAATGTTACCGCTAAGAAGATGGCTAAATTCATAAGAAGCATATCTTCACTGTCTATGGAATCTCGAATCACATTGTATCCGATAATGGTGTCTAGTTTCAAGGTGCCACCGCAGACCTAGTAGAGAAGTATGGGATCGAACACCATCATTCATCACCTTACAAACCACAAGCTAATGGGGAAATGGAAGTAACTGAAAAGTTGATTAAGAAAATTTTGAGAAAAATGGTACTCACTTACTGGGATTGGGCTAATAAATCGCCATTTGCAATTTGGGGGTATAGAACTAGTGTTAGAACTCTTACCGATCAAACTCCATCCTCACTAGTATAAGGGATAGAGGCAGTCCTACCATTCAAAACCAAAGTGTGGTCTCTTCGGGTAGCATTAGAAGCAAAGCTAAAGGAATCAGACTAGGAAAGTGCTAGATTCAAGTAGTTGAACATGATAGACGAGCAGTGTCTGAAAGCGTTAAACCACTTGGAGATGTACCAACAATGCATGGCTAGAATGTATAACAACCGAGTTTAGTCCAAGAATCAACCTTTGAAGGTGGGAGACCTGTTCTTAAAGCAAATGAAGCCCTCGCATGTGGATGTCAAGGGAATTTCACCCTAACTAGGAAGGTCCCTACTTTGTGAAGAAAGTCCTGAGCAAGGGAGCTGTCAAAATCATGGACATGGATGGGAATGAATTCATCAACCCAATCAACCAAGATAGGTTAAAGTGTTACCACGTTTAGGATCAAAAGAAATAAATTAATAAAAGTAGTACAAAAAAAGAAATATATGAAAAGTTAGTCCGCTAGCTGGCACTTGGCTAGTTGGGCAACAATTATGACTTTTCTTTGTAAATAACAAAAGTCCGCTGAGTTAAAAACCCAGAAAAGGTGACTCAGGAAAAAATTAGGACTATGAGAGAAACAGAGAGGACATCAAGTATAAAACTTGTCTAAGGCCTGTTAATGGAAGGGTCAAATCACAGGAAATATTTGTACCCCTATTAAAATCACCAATGAAATGTCATTTTTGTTGCAAGATTTATGTTTACGTTTGTATGAACACATGTGTATCACTAATTGAATATCATAAGTAAACTCAACATAGTGTTACTCTAATAAAAAAGAAAAGTTGTGATAAGTCTCATAAAGTCAAGGCAAAAGTTAAACACAGAAATAATGTAAAGTTAAAGTCTAGAACAAATAGAATAAGAGCATAAAGATACATGTAGATCAACAAGGGGTCTACAAGTGCCAATCATGCCACCTGGCATGCTTCCTTGAAGTGCAAGGAAGGGGGTCCAGGCCATCCTCATCTCTCTCCCACTCGTGAGACATTGAATAATGCAAATCAATGCTCAAAAGGCTCATGATCTCGCCCAGCCACCCGTAAAAGTACTCATAAGTCTCAATGGTCTCTAAGGCATTATAGTCCAAGGAAACAACATCATCTTGTGCCCAGAGCCCTCAAATTGCATCTGGTGTACCAGGTCCAAACTCATGAAAAAGAGTCAAGTAAAACATCTTAGGGACTCGCTGATGTCGCTCGTACTACCTACGTAAGCGAGAAGGAGAATAGGAAGTAAGGTTAAACAAACGTAGCAACTTCACTCCATGGTTACGCATGCGGGTGGCCACGAAAGGAATCTCCCACCATGAACTAAGCAAGCGTATCTTAGCAGCTTAATAAGGGCGTAGAATCTTGACCTGGGTCTCCTAACTCAATGTGTGTGGTCCCCCTTGATGAATCCTCTGAGGCCATAATTTGAAGGAAGATATCGTGCTTTACCCAAGTGAGGGTCGACAGTCAAGAGAAACTTCTCTAGAAGCCATACTTGCAAATATTTCATTCAAATGGGAAAATGGAATTCACAAAAAGAGAGGTCGAGTAGATATGCCTCCAATAGAGTGAAAATGGTCACCCACCTAGTCTGGGTTAACCGTGGCGACATCCATGTGAACCTAGTTCTCCACTAGAGCCAAAGTCATAGGGGAGAGACCCGTGGAAAGTGGCTCAATGATAGACAACAAATGAAAAGGTGTGATTAATCCAACATCGAAAATGAACTCTGACATGAGAAGAAGGGCTATCGCAAAGGCCAAGCAAGATGTGAGATGGGTTTGGTCTCATACCAGCGAAGGATAGCCTCAACTCGAAAACCTCCAATGTCAGGAGGATTAGATAAAAAGCACTCGGTGGAATATAGATTCCATATCCCTCTCAGATTATCCTCAGCTCTAAATTAGAATGCAGGGAATCCAAAAGAAAGCCTCATGGGGAACATGGGAGATGGACTCTCAGGAAAGTGAAGCCCAACATAGCATGATACTCCTTGACCAAGGGGTAAATCTCGAGATCAACAAATCGGAAGACATGAGTAGCTGGATCCTAGAACCTCAAAATAGTGTGAATAAATGTCATATTCATAGGCCTAAAAGCAAGGTAATAGAGACCTCATAGTTTGAATTTCTAAATCCTTGACAAGTCTAGCTTTCGAATAGTACCAAGGAAAGCTCTAAGTCGCTCATTCCTCATCACCATCAACATGCTAGAAAGGATTTCCTAAATTGCAGCTACCTACATGCATTTAGAAAAACATTAGCATATTAAATTCATTCATATTTAACATACACACATAAGCATTCACAATAAGTAAACATTCACATTCACAAACAAGGAAGGTCGCAACAAGCAAGGACCCGGCTCGCAATAGCCAAAGTCAAGTTTTCAATAAATCAAGAATTGCAAAGTTCTACAATAAAAGTGACATGAATGTCGCTAGAAGCTAAAAGTAAAAAAGGCCAAAGCTCATAAGAAGGCATCTCCTACGCATCATCTCCATCCACTGTCTCAATCTCTACGAGCTCGACAATGTCAATCCCACCATAGCTGTAACCCCGACGTTCCATTTATCCAAGAACAAGAACCATTATCAAAAAAGGTGAATGCATCGTACCAGACCAGAGTTGATCATCCCAATCAGGTTAGAGGGAGGAGATTGATGAGTGCTCATCTTTGTGCCCATGGTGGATATGTCAAGTTTATATGTGCGAGTAAAATCCTCTATGGCGGCTCTAATATGTTCCCCCTTAATGTGAATTTTCTCAGACTGTGACAATCTCTTGATGATGAGCATCTAGCCTCATAGTGGTCCTCAAACTCCCAATAGCGGTCCTCAAACTCCCGGTAGT
>CATIWQ010144464.1:0-10913 GCA_949673415.1 Euphorbia schlechtendalii | reverse complement strand
ACTAATAAATCAATGAAAACATCAAAGAGATAGTGAGGAGAAGTGACGATTTGGAAGATGCTATTGCTTCCTTATCGCTTGATATCCGCTTTCTTCATGAAAAGGCTGAATATCATCAGCAAGCTCACTAAGAAATTAGATGAGTTGACTACTGAGATATCAGTATTGAAGAAGAAAGTGGTTCCTCCTCTGGAAAATAATCAAATTCTGAATAACCAAACTCATAATTCAAAGAAGAAAAAATCCTCTAAATAGAAGAAAGCGAGCCAGCCCAAGGTAAAAATGGTGTGCGATTTTTGTGGGAAAGCTGGACATGTCACAGTAATGTGTAGACATAAAAATGGTTATTATGATGAATATGATTGGACAAACATAAGCACTGCTAACAAAGGAGGACTTAGCTCAAAAGCATGGGTACCTAAGAAAACTTAACTGTTTTGCAGGTGAGCCTTAGATCCGCTGATAACTCTTAGATGTGGTATGTGGATAGCAGATGCTCAAGGCATATGACAGGAGATGAAAGCCAGTTCATCTCTTTGAAATGCAAGAGAAATGGAAGTGTCAAGTTTTGAGATAACTAGAAAGGCAAGATTGTAGGTTGCGACACTGTTGGCATCTCTCCCTCAATCGAAGAGGTGTCTCTAGTCAAAGGACTGAAGTTCAACCTTCTCAGTGTAGCCCAGCTCTGCGAAAAAGGCAGGAAGGTTATTTTTGATTCTACGTGATGCTCAGTTATTGAATGTAAGACTAACTTAACCATACATTTTTCTCCTAGAACCAATAATGTTTATATGGTTGATTTATCCCCTGGCTCCACTAATGTGTGTCTCATATCTAAGGAGGATAATGCATGGCTATGGCATAGAAGATTGGGTCATATCAATATGAACATTCTATCTAAATTGGCCAAAAAGCAATTAGTTGTGGGGTTACCCAGCAATTAGGTGTCAACTTGGTAAGCAAGTTAAGAAATCATTTAGATCTGTAAATCACGTAGTAACTAAGCGACCGTTGGAGTTCCTACACCTAGACTTCTTCAGCTTAATTCAACTAATGAGTTTGGGTGGTAAGGGATTCACTCTAGTAGTTGCAAATGACTTCACGAGATTCACATGGGTAATCTTGCTGAGTAGCAAATATGAGACTTATGAATCTTTTGTCAAGCTCAGTAATCAGATAATGAATGAACTAAGAGCTAAAATCTGTAGAATCCGAAGTGTTCATGGACTTGAATTCAAGAATTCCCGTTTCGAAGAATTTTGTTCAGCACATGGCATTGAGCACAACTTCTCTTCTCCTTATACTCCTCAATAAAATGAGGTTCTAGAAAGGAAGAATAGGACCATAGTTTATATGGCTCAATCCATGCTGAGTGATAATAGTCTTTTAAAATACTTTTGGGGAGAAGCTATTGACACATCATGTTATATCTTGAATTAGGCTTTAATTAGCCTAACTCTTGAGAAAACTCCCTACGAGCTTTGGCGAGTGCGCAAGCCTAAGATTGGTTATCTCAGATCCTTTGGCTATAGATGTTTTATTCTTAACACCAAAGAGCAATTAGGAAAGTTTGATCCTAAGTCTGATGAAGGTATCTTTTTAGGATACTTAACTAACAGTAGGGCATATAGAATGGATGTCAAGCGAACAGGCCTTTTAGAGGAGTCTATGCATGTAGACTTCGATGAAACTAACATTGTAGAAAGATGTCCAAACGAAGAAGAAAAGGGAGCCACTAAGTTCTCAAATCAACTCAGTACGCCACAAGCTGAGCTACCCAACTCAGCTTAGGATCCCCCGGCTAAGGATACCAAAGATGATGATGAAGATCTCTTAATCAACTTTAACGATGGCGAAGATCAACCTCCACATCAACATCCAGTTATCGATCCTCTAGCAGCTGATCCGAATTTTCCAAGAGAGATTAGAGCCCATCGCAACCATCTGCTTAACAACATAGTCGATGATGTTCATAATCTAGTAATGACAAGAGGACAGCTAAGCCATATGATGAGTCATCCAGCATTCATATCATTGATTGCACCCAAGAAGTTTGAAGTTGCAGAAGGAGATGACTTTTGGATGATTGCAATGCAAGAGGAACTGGATTAGTTTAAACATAATGATGTCTTAGATCTAGTTCCTAAGCCTAAAGGAAAATCAATAATTGGCACCATATGGGTCTTTAAAAACAAGCTTGATGAAGATGGCACTATTGTCAGGAATAAGGCTAGACTTGTCACTCAAGGCTACAATCAGCTAGAAGGCTTTGACTATGATGAAACCTATGCTCCAGTATCTTGACTTGAATCCATTCAAATCCTTTATGCTTTTACATCCCATATGAATTTCAAATTATTTCAAATGGATGTTAAAAGCACTTTCTTAAATGGATTCATTCAAGAAGAAGTATATGTTCGCCAGCCTCCAGGATTTGAAGATGCGAAAAATCCATAGTACGTTTTCAAACTAAAGAAAGCCCTCTACGGATTAAAGTAGGCCCCAAGAGAATGGTATGAGAGAGGTTATCTAATTTCTTAATCAGCAAAGGCTATGAAAGAGGAAAAGCAGATACAACTCTATTTATTAGGCGAAGAAAAGGAGATGTGATGCTAGTCCAGATATACGTTGATGATATTATATATTGAACAACTGATGAAACAATGTGTAAGGAATTCAACAAGTAGATGAAGAGTGAGTTCAAAATGTCTATGATGGGAGAATTGAACTTTTTCTGGGTCTTCAAATCAAACAAACAGAAGAAGGTATTTTCATCAACTAGTCTAAATATGCAAAAGAAGTTCTAAAGAAATTCAACATGGTAAACTCAAAGTCTATATCCACTCCCATGGCCATTGACACAATTTGAAGTAAAAATGAGGCTAGAAATTTAGTAGATAGCAAACTCTACACAGGAATCATTGTTCTCTTATTTACCTAACTGCCAGCAAACCAGACATACAGTATACTGTATATTACTTTGCTCACTACCAAGTTGATCCTAGAGAATCTCATCTAGCAGTTGTGAAGAGGATTCTTAGGTACTTGCAAGGGTCAATTGAAGCAGGTCTATGGTATCCCAACAGTTCAAATTTCACTCCTAGGGGATTCACAGATGTAGACTATAGAAGGGATAAGCTGGACAGGAAAAGTACAATAGGAGGATGCCACTTCCTTAGAGAATGTCTTGTCTCTTGGTACAACAAGAAGCAAACTTTGGTTGCACTGAGTATAGCTGAAGCTGAGTACATGGAAGCAGGAAGTTGCGTAGCTCAACTCCTATGGATAAGACAGCAATTGGAAGATTATAGAATTAAGTCAAATTGTCTCGAAGTCATGTAGCGAAGCTGTTGCTGCCAAAGACTGGCTTGTTGACTAGCTGCACCTATTTCGAAAGGTGTATGGTCTACCATATGGTAGAGGGTAAGAAACTTAATTGGCCAGTGTTGATACTTCATCACCTGACCAAAGTGATTACCGTCTATTACTATGCTTACCTCATATCTGAGATAATGAGGGCAGAAGTTTCTACCAGTGAAGAAGAAGCTGGAGATGTATCACTTTAGCAAGTTAACCTACAATAAGATGCATGCTAGGTACACCAAGGCATAATAAATGCGAAAGCAGAAGTGCATACCGATAGTAGTACCTGTGGACATCAGCAAGGAGGAGGAAGATCCTTTTGTGCCAGAATTCGAAGATGAATCCAGCTTTGATAACGCTCATATCTCAACCGTCTTTGAGAAGATTTCTACCACCTCTTCCTCAGCAGAAAAGGTTGCTACTTCTAAGGTCAAGGGGAAGAGTCCAGCCAAGTCTAATGAAGCTCCTACTTAGCACCAGAGAAGGAGAATGGTTGCAAAAACCCGCATTCAAAGAGAAGCGGAGGCAAAAATGGAAGCTGAGCTAGCTAAGGAGAAAGAAGATGAAGTGGAGGCCAATGAATCCTTGCACCAAAGAAAGCAAAAATTAGTAGTCTCAAACTCTACTAAGGTGAAGGATGAGGCCAAGAAATACAAGGCAAAGGACTAGGATATGTCCAATGTAGCTGAGAACTTGGAAGGATTATTTGACAAGATGAAGGGTATTCAGCGTAAAGGCTCCTCAACCACAAGGCCATTGCTAAAAAATGTGCAGGTGGTGAGAAGTAAGGAAGGTGCTGGGGATTCCATCAATCTCAATACTGAGGAATCTGATCCTCAAGAACCTAGCATCCCCACACCCAATTTCACTCCTCTTGAGGAATCTACTCCTCATCATGAGCAACCTCAAGCTGATCCATCCTTGGATTTAACGGCTAACCCAGATGTAAATAAAACTCCTACCACTTCTCCTTCTTTTGTAAATCCTTCACCCTTAAATTCTATCAACCCCTCAGGTTCTACTCCTGTAGATCCCAACACATAGAAAATTTCTTCCTCTTCTTCTTCTTCTTCCAACTCCTCATCTAAGAAATCACCAATCATCTATATCTCTTCACCCTCTGATACTCAAAATCCCTTTCCCTCTCCAGTACATAACACTCTAACCTCATCTCCTATACATTCCCAACAATTTCATTCTCAATCCATTGTACCTTCTATTCCTCTCAAACAAATTCCTTCTTTTGTAAATACACCTACCACTTCTTCAAACCCATCCACTACCCCCTTAACTCATCTGGTTAGGGAAGTTCCCAATACTGAGAACTACGCTCAGTAGGGAAATGCAAGTGATTAGGCTACTAAGGTAAATTTTATAGCCAATGAAGCACCTAAATCTAGCAGAAAGCCAGAAATAGCTGATACATCTTTCCTCACTTACATCCGTGAGTTAGATAGAAAGCAATTTCTAGCGCTAAAAAATGATGCTGAGTTAGATGGAGCAGTAAGCAAAATGCTACTGACTCAAGATTTGACAGACTTATCTTCTAAGCCCATGGTAAAATTGCTAGAATTCGAACAGCACACAAGTGTGCCTAGTGATTCTCTTTACTTTGAGGAGTTTGAGAGAATCCAAGGTAGCCTGTTGGCTATTCGAAATCACTTGGAAAAATAGAGTGCCAAAACCTTAGTTGATAAGATGACTTTGAATTTGAACAGGTTAATAGAGTCTGCAGCCCAGCTTGGGGTAGCTACTGCATCTATCCCCACGTCTACTGTGTTAGTAAATGCTGTCATAGGAAAGATAAAGGGTAGTGTGGATGCTGCTACTGAGCAACTAAGTCACTTGAATACCAAAATGGCTACTCAAGTGACATAGATTCATGAACTTAGAAAGGAACAAGCCAAAATAAAGAGGCTTAATGATTGCAAGATTGAAGACCTCACCAAAGAGGTGACAACTACCAAGGACATCAACCACAGCATTGCGAAGCTTGTGGAGTAAGAATCCAGGCTCCTACTTATCTAAGATAAAAAGCAAGACCTTATCTTGTAGCTGTTGGAGAACATCTCTTCCAAGTTGGATAAGTCCCCTATCAGTAATCTGCAGTCTCTTAGTAATAAAATGGACACAATTAAAAGGGAGATCATAGATAACATCACAGAAAAGGTTGCTTCTTCTCAGAAATTCCTTGTTTCTATGATGGGAAATCTCTTTCCTGACATGCCTACGCCCAGTATGCCTCCAAGCGAGCCTATTTGCCCAAAGATGAGATTATCAATTCATACCAATCTCGATGAGATACAATCCAAAGTACATGACAAGGACATAGAATTCACTTCCAAAAATGTGGCCGCCATCTGCCAAAAAATTTGTGACTTTGATTCAAGGCTGAAGATTGCACTAACAGCAACGGACTTCCGGGGTGTGAGCGAGCGACATGGAGAGGTGGGCCGAGAGCGAGCGAGATGAGAGGCGCAGTCCACCAGGGTGTTTGAAAAAAGAAGAAAGCACCGGGTCTGGGACCTGGGAAAAAAGGTTGAAAGAGAAAAAGGTGAAAAACATTTAAGATCGGTTCGAACCCGAATCCATCGACTCTTAGTGTGGAGTCGCTACCCAGATGAGCTCTTTCCAAGAATTAGAGTCCTGTGAGACTTAACGTCCAAGGCAAGGCCCACCAAGATACAGAGATTCAGGTCCAGGATAAGTTGCTTATTTTTCATTGGATTACATTAAATTACATCTACAGAAAACCATTTTCTTTTAATTGCCCATATTCACACATAGGTCATTTTTGGAGTTTAGATGCATGGTTCACGTATTGCGAAATAATAAATCATTCACAAAGCGGAAAAATAAACCATCCACAAAACAGTAAGTAAATATGGAAATTACAAGGCTTAAAAAATCGAGGGATGCAACCGCCCGCTAACCTATTAATTACATTTCCCAAAATTGAAATAATAATACCAGAAGGAAATATAAAGTCCTAAACATACATCTAACTCTAATCTACCTGCATCCACAAAGGTTAGCACAGGGGATAGTACATATGTTCGATTTTGAATTCGGCGAGGCCCGTGTGGCCTAGAAAAAAGATCAATCATGATATTGTGTTTGTTATTTAAATAAAACCATTCATTTTATTAGCACATTGGTTACTCATTTTGATTAATGAAATTGCTCACATGGTAAAAGTGAGGTATGTTATCTAGGAATATATTTTATTCCCTTTGTGGGGGTGTTCTAACATACATCTCCTTTTAATGAAGAAAAAGATGAAGAAGAATTACAACAGTTAAAATAAAATAAAAGAAGCAAAAATCCTAGGTTCATAGAAGAAATTAAACACTGAATGCACGGGAATTGCAGTTCTAGGAACTCAAAGGCTTACCCTTACTGAAAGAATCCACTTCGAAGAAATCCAATCGGTCCTTGAGAAATCCTCCTCGTCTTTTTGTTTAGGTAAAAATGTTGTAGTAGAAAGTCCAAAAATTGATCGTTTTATACTTCGAATTCGAAGTCGTTCTAAAATTTATATTTTTATCTGATCATTCCGAGATCCTTTTGATCAAAAAAGACTTGACTATTTATAGGAAAATCCTGAAAAATCCAAAAATGAAAAGTTTTTCTAACGAGGGGCTTCGTCGGAGAAAAGCCTGGCGAGGCCTTACCAACGAGGCCTCGCCAAGAGCTCGGCAAGGCCTCGCCATGACTTTGGTGAGG
Organism: Euphorbia schlechtendalii; assembly: GCA_949673415.1. NCBI lineage: Eukaryota > Viridiplantae > Streptophyta > Magnoliopsida > Malpighiales > Euphorbiaceae > Euphorbia > Euphorbia schlechtendalii. The sequence continues at coordinate 3,824 of CATIWQ010144464.1, read as the reverse complement.
TCCTCGCCAGCGAGGCCGGCCAAGGATGTAGTCTCCTTGGGTTTCCGTTTTTGAACTTTTCTTGTATCTTCATATTTTTTAATTAATATTTTTTTATTTTTTTATTTTTATTCTTATTTTTTTATTTAGTTAATTAATTTTTTAATTAAATAATTTTATCTAAAATGTCCTTCTGAATAAGAGATGAGGATTCTCATTCGGACACGTTAGGATACTCGAAAATTGTGTGATTCAAGGACAAAATCCTAAAAAAGTCATCATCATCGAACGCGCAAGCTGGTACAAAATCCCATGCTCACAGTTGCCCCTCATGTGATAATTGTTGGTTGTATAACTAGTGTTATCACACGAAAAGAGACGAGGGATAGAGAGAATACCTGACTAGTGTGGTTGGTGATTTCCTATTCTCAATTGAAAAAATAGGCCTTCCTTTCTGGCGCTGTGTCTTCTTAAGGTTGTCCATTTCTTCCTTTGGAATCCCTTGGTTCTTGATACCCCTTTTGTGTGGGTCGATCGTTTCTTTCTACGGTGTCCCATTAGTGGTAACCGTTTCATTCTTCGGTTGAGGTCATTCTGTGCCCCTTGGAATAATTGGAGATTGATCTTTCCTTAGTAGGGTTGCAGCTTGTTCTCTGTGTCAAATCAAGAAGATAATGTTAATCAATATTTCATGATGAATGTTTTAATTGTTTGATTAAGTTTATGCGGAGCAAAAAATTTTACCCCTTCAATCAAAAATTAAAACATTGATAAATGAGTTTGAGGAATATTGGGGTATCCCGTGCATCATTCCGTAGCGTTAGGAGGCTTCTATTAGAAAATAATAATGAATAAGTAGGCGGGGCCCATTTATTTTCTTTAAAATAGGCCTCCACTTTCTTTATTTTTTTCACTTCTCATATTCTTCATCTCTCCAAAACACTCTTACTCTCCCCTCTCTCTAGAAATCATGCTATTGAAGGTTGGTAACAGGGCACTCCATCTTACATCTCACCTCTTTCCTCAGCCTACCGATGATCCCGGTGTATTTTCCGTTGATATTGATGTCGCATATGGTTTGGCAGCGAGCGATACTATGCTGGGGTTTAGAAACCATTACTTCCCCTATAGACACGTGGGATCCTGATTTTCCAGCCCAACCTCATCTTTCCCAGACCGAGGTATTTCCAATAACATTTTTAATTTCCGTTTTTAGTGAAATTTATTCTGTTTAGGAACAAGATTGGAACCGATCCTTGAATCATGTCATGGAATTTTATCCTAAAAATATATATATATATATATATATATATAAAAGATAAATTCGGGTCCACCAAAAATTTTTCCGGCGGATAAGGATATTCAGCGAGGGTCTGACCCTTGCCAATCATATCGGTAAGGGTCTTAGAACCCTCGCGAGGCCTCCTGGTGAGGGTCCTAAGGGACTTTCACAAGGCCTCCTGGCGAGGGTCCCTTGGGGCCCTCGCGAGGCCTGCTAGCAAGGGTCTTAAGGGACCCTTGCAAGGCCTGCTGGTGAGGCATCGGGGGCTCGCCAGATTTTTCTGGCGGCGCCTCTCCGGGTTCTTTTCGTAAAAAAAATAAATAAATAATTTTATTATATATATATATTTTTTGTTTTTTTATGGAAAAAAGATTGGAAAATAATCAAAATTCAGAGTCCAAACGTTTTTCGGATCCGAAAAAAAACTTTGAAGAAAATATTTGTCCAAACAATAATAGGACTCGGGGTTCAAAGTTTGTTTTAAACCTGAGATTATTTGAGGACCTCTTTGAGAAACGTGAGAAGTAGAAAGATAAAGTTTGGGATCTAAACGTGTTTTGGATTTAAACAATTTTTTGTGTTTTTCTCATCGTTTTTTTTGCGTTTAATTACAAAAAGCATTTAATTAATTTATTTTGCAATCCCCCACACTGCATCTTACTGGTGGGTATTCTACCATCCAAGTGTGGTATGGTCACGCTTCTTCTCACCCCGAGCTAGTTCAGGCTATCGAGGCCACCGGATTCGGTCCCTTGGCCCGATCCTTGCTGCCTACCTTATTACCGTATGCTACATCGGTCATGCTTGCTCAGAGGTGGTGAGACATTTCAAGTACCTTCCACCTTCCGATCGGGGAGTTTACCATTACTCCCTTTGATGTTGTAGCGATCACTAGTCTACCCTGGGTTGGTACCGTGATCCGGTTCGACGCCTTTTTGGAGCAGTTCTTCAAGGCTCCAACTGCTTGCAATCATGTCAGATACCTGCTCAACGTTGACCCCATAGGCTGGGTATTGGATTATAACGTGTTGTTTGACTACTGGACGGGTCGACAGTCTGTTTCCATGGTCGAGATTCCTCTGTATGTCCGGTCATTTTTTCTCACCCTGCTGAGTGTGACATTTTCCGCGGTCTCGAACAGCGAGATCAACTATGGGCTGATTGAGCCGCTAGCAGATTTGGATAGGGTTAGTGGCCTTAATTGGCCACGGGCGATCTTGGCGCAGACTTATTTTGCCCTTAACTTAGTCGTTCGGGGTCATTTGCGTTCTCTGCGTTGCTGCCTCATGGTTCTTCAGGTATTGTTTTCTTACTTTTGTGATTTGTGTGCATCGGTTATTGAGTGATTAACCTTAATTGATCCCTTTATTTCGTAGGCATGGGCTTTCTATCATCGGTTCCTCCTCGCCCCATAGTTTGTTGACGCTCCGGAGGGAGCTCCGTGTATGGCACGGATTTTCTCATCATTCATGAGAGATTTTTTGGATTCTGCTAGTTACTATCAGCATCTTTATGCATTAACACTTGAGGGTGATGGACCTTATTTTGATGGATGTAATCATATTTTTATCTTTAAACTTATTCTGACTTTAACATTCTTTCTTTTCAGGTGGAGCGTAACCCCGTGGAGGGGTCTCCCAAGCTATCACATGGTGAAGGAGATTCGGCGAGACGTGGATCACAACCGCTTCATCCTTGAGGGGCCCAGGACCCGTGAGTTATACCTGGGAGAACGTATTCAGTTCTGGCGGACTAAGCAATATCCGATAGGCGCATTCCACCTCTGCCTCCCACATGACTATTTTGGGCGCATTTGGTGGTCACTAATTCCGATGAGCGGGAGATGCTCTTTGAGGATCATGATGTGAGGCTCTCTGAGCTACGTGGTGACTACAAGGCCTTCATTAGGGAGAGACTGCTTCAGCTTCACCCGCCAACCCAGGCCAAGGGGGAGCATCCCCTAGCTCATGTTAGGTGTTCGAGAGTTAACGGTGGTTCCGGTGCAGGCGCTAGTGGTACTGGTGTGGGATGCTGGGTATTAAATATGTTGATTGTTTTACCCATGTTGATCCTGTTTCTGACTGTTTATCTATCTTTGTAGGAATTTGCCCAAAAGAGGGTTCGCGTGCTTGATTTGAATACCACGATCGAGGATGCGAGTACATCTGTAGGTTTCATAGAGGGGAGGTTTGTGGTTCCCCTTGATTCTACATTCTACTTGATGGGTTCCCTAGGAACCTCTCAGCAGGTGCCTCTTCCCTCGAGCTCCCACGCGTTGGCCTACGACCCTTCCGATACTACTCATGTGAGTTTTAGATTACCATCGATCTTTGGGGGCATCTTGTCGTTCGTTTGCTCCCTCCTTTCCTTTTACAGGTCATACGTGAGGAGATGGATTAGGTAGCTAGACATTCCTTTGCATTGAGGGACTTGATGATTTCTCAGGATGGGATTACACATGTATGTTGTATTTCACATCCTGTTATATGCGATGCATGAAATGTTATTTTTTACGTACATGGATGTGATTTTCGTAACATGTTTTATGATTGTAGGCTATGGC
>CATIWQ010144456.1:0-15491 GCA_949673415.1 Euphorbia schlechtendalii | reverse complement strand
TCCCCCGGACGTTAAGCCTCACAGGACTTTAATTCCTGGAAAGAGCTAATCCAGGTGGCGACTCCACACTAAGAGACGGCGGATTCGGGTTCGGACCGATCTTAAACGTTTTCGCCTTTTTTCTCTTTTTAACCTTTTTCCGGGTCCCAGACTCGGTGCTTTTTTGTTTTCCTTTTTCGAAACACCCCGGTGGACCACGCCTATGATTCCGCGCGCTCTCGGCCCACCGCTCCGTGTCGCCCGCTCACACCCTGTTCAACCTATAAGTATGGGCAGAAAAAGAGTTTCCTTAGTTGTAGTTGATGACTTCACGAGATTCACATGAGTAATCTCATTGAGTAGCAAAGATGAAACCTTTAAGTCTTTTATCACACTCAATAATCGAATAAAGAATGAATTAGGAATTAAAATCAGTAGAATCTGAAGTAATCATGGACATGAATTCGAGAACCTCCATTTTGAAGAATTTTGTTCAGTGTATGGTATTGACCATAACATTTTTGCTCCCTATACTCCAGCAAAATGGGGTTGTAGATTGGAAAAACAGAACCATAGTTGAGACGGCTCAATCTATGTTGAGTGATAACAATCTACCGAAGTAACTTTGGGGAGAAGCTGTTAACACAGCCTGATATACCCTTTTAATTCACCTAATATTGGAGAAAACACCCTATGAGCTTTGGCGAGGGTACAAGCCTAGGATTGGTCATCTCAGATCCTTTAGCTATAGGTTTTTAATTTTGAATACCAAGAAGCAGCTAAGTAAGTTTGATCCAATGGTAAATGAAGGACTCTTTATGGGTTACTCAACTAACAGCAAGGCATATAGAATATATTTCAAAAGAATTAGTCTTTTGAAGGAGTCTATGCATGTAGATTTCAATGAAACTAACAATGCAGGTAGGCATTCCTTTGATGATGATGATGATGATGATGATGATGAAGTAAACCAAGCATAAAATCAACTCAGCATGCCACACTCCTTGCTTCCCAACCTGGAACAAGAGAAAGAGATTGAGGAAATTAAAGTTGATGATCCTTTGATCAACCTAGCAAGCCTAAGTTGGTCATCTCAGATTCTTTGGTTATAGGTATTTCATTTTGAATACCAAGGAGCGGCTAGGTAAGTTTGATTCGAAGGTATATGAAGAAATCTTTTTGGGTTACTCAACTAATAGCAGGGCATATAGAATATGTCAAAAGAATCAATCTTTTGGAAGAGTCTATGCATGTAGATCTTGATGAAACTAACAATGCAAGTAGACATTCGTTTAACGATGATGAAGGAGTAAACCAAGCAAAAAATCAACTCAGCATGGCACACTTTGTGCTTCCCAACCTGGCATAAGAGATAGAAATTGAGGAAGTTAAAGATAATAAAGATCTTTCAATCAATTTTAATGAAGAAGATCAAGCTCAACCTTAAAAAACTAGTACAAAGATTCTGGTTGCATATCTGAGTCTTCCAAGGGAGACTAGAAACTCATCACAATCACCTAATTGAGAGCATTATTGATGATGTTCATAATCTAGTAACGATGTGAGGTCAGCTCAACAAAATGATAAGCCATCCAGCTTTCATCTCATTGATTGAACCCAAGATGTTTGAAGATGCAAAAGGAGATGACTACTAGATAATCGTGATGCAAGAAGAACAAGACTAATTGAATTGAAATGATGTTTGTGATCTAGTTCCTAAGCCTAGAGGAAAATCAATCATTGATAAACAAAAATGGGTTTTCAAGAATAAGCTTGATGAAGATGATATTGTTGTGTGAAATAAGGCCAGGCTTATTGGCAAGGCTACAATCAACAAGAAGGTATCGACTATGACAAAACTTGTACATTAGTGGTGAGTCTTGAAGCAATTAGGATTCTATTTGCTTTTGCATCCCATATGAATTTCAAGATGGATGCGAAAATCTCCTTCCTAAAGGGCTTCATTCAAGAGGAAGTTGATGTTAGACATGATGTATGCCCTAGAGGCATTTAGAGCAATATGTCTTAATTATTTATAATGTACAAATGTTCTTAGATTATTATTAATAATAATTAAGGAATCGTTGTTGCTTATTAGTATTTTCAATTTATATATGTTTCTCGCTACTATCATATATAGTATTATATATATGCGCATTGATTAGACAAAAAGTCTGTGACTACTTCATAGTATAAAGTGCGAGGACATAGTGGGAGCTATGTAGTGTGAGAACTATACATACTTGTTACTATTAATAGTTTAAATATACCTAGTCATAGTTTCATTGAGATTGGATATCAATGGAACGGACAGACTAGCATGTGTAGGCTTACTCCTTGTATTATATCCAAGTAGCCAATCTCACGAGCTAAAGGTGTTACCTTGAGTTAACACATAAATGTATTCGGGTAATACATTAGAGATAGCTATGAGATAGACACTAAAAAATAACTATATCCATGTGTTGGTGTCATGTCTTAGTGCAGTAGTAGTACAAGTATCCTAAGACCTTATATACTAGTTACCTTGTGTAGGAGTTGCAATACTTTGGGTCATACTTATTCATACCCTAGAGATTAGGAGGATACGGGTGATTACGAGTATAGTGATGATCACATGTTGGTAAGCTGAGTAGTCAAAATGGGATCCATCACTCCTAATATAGTAATATAATGGGAGATGTACCTTAAGGCACCTTGTTGAATTAACACACTCATAAACCTTTGATCAGAGTATAAGATTGATAGAACGAGTTTCTAGTCAATCTTGATACATAATGGCTGAGTGGTGTTCTTCGTGAACAAGTCTAATTCCAGGATAGCTACGGCTATTACATGAGCTGACACTTAATCCGAGCTCAATAAATTGAATGGTACTTAACCTGATAGGAGTGTATTGTATTGGTTACTACTGTAGAACCAGATCAAGTCACAAGCATGAGACGTTCCAAGTAACGGGGGATTATATGCCTTTGCTAGAAAGACCATTTGATCGTCTAGAGCTATCGGGTTCCATATCAATATAGAACACTGAGCCTAAACATTCCAAGAAGGAAAGTCAATTTTAGGTTAACCTTTAACAGCTCAATACTTTGAGATCCTATGAGGTCACACACTTTGGATCTTTACCGGACTAAGTAAATAACCTATAGACTGGGTCTACGCTAAAATATTTGTTTGTCAAATTTGTTAGAAGAATTATTAATTGGTTGGACCAAATTAATAATTAAAGGAAATATAGAGCAAAATAAGGAAAAATGCACGGAGCAGAGCAAGGGAATTTTTCCATTGCTAGTGGGCCCCAAATGAATGAGGGGTGTTTGGAGTAGGGACTGCACGGCTGCCTTGTGAGCTTAAAAGTTTACGAGCTGCTAGTGTGTGTGGAAAGCCTGTGCGCACTAGCGGGTTGCAGGCTCGCAACAGCCGCGAGTCTAAGTGATCTACATGGCTAACTCGCATGTTGGATGGGAATATTCCCATCCCACATTGTGTTTTAGGGGGAGTCTAACAATTCCCCTTTTCCCTATATATAGGCCTCCATTCTCTTTATTTTAAAAACACACTTCAGGTAAACTTTTCTCTATGAGTTCAACATCTCTTTCTTCGTTCGTTGTGCGAGATCCTTTACGATTTTCTCCAAACAATGAAGAATTTCTTTAGAAGGCTATTTCTATTCAAAGAGAGCCTTCTCAGTTTATATTTTTGAGTTGGTTTTCTAGCGGTCTAACAGCTGCTGTCTACTAACAGGTTCTACCTCTACAAGGTTTTGGTTGGTGATAATCCGTGTGGATTAGTCATAGAGGCTATCCTAGTTTGGAGGCTCATGCTAACGAAGTTCTGCCAAATTGCTCTAAGGGAATGCCGCAACCAAAAGAGGAAAAGAAGCACGCATCAACTGGTAATGTTTTAAACTTAGATGCTAGGTTTCTCTTATAAGTTTTATGATCATATTAGCATCTATAGAATGTTTTTAACTTAGATTATATCAACCATGGCATTCTTAGGAGATCCTTTAGGTTAATTTTATGTTTTGAAATTCCACCTTGCTATGTTGCATGTTCAATAACTATCTTAAATAACCAGCAGTGGTATCAAAGCCTGCCTTATACTATGCATGATTGATTATAATATGTTAAAATGATATTTTCTATGAATTGATTAAAGTATGCCATGCATGACTTAGGTTTCAATTCCTGCTATAGAAAATGATGTGATAACTAGATTAAGGTTTTGCTCAAACTTAGTCTAGGTGATTATCATATATATTAGCAATGTTTTACCACACATGTAAATGCTTTAATTGAGGGTTGTCCCGTACTTCATACAATTAAAGAACAAAATCTTTAAATCATAGTTGTCTGTGGTACAACGAATAGAAGTGCCCGTGGTTATTTTGGCAAGGATTGGACTTGGCTACTCATTCACTTGAAAGGGGTCTCTCTTACCTAGAAATCTCCATTGGTATTAAATTCAAAAAGTACCCAAGGGACTTTTATGACTTAGTCGATTTCTAGGATGGGAATTAGATTCTGCATATGGTTTTACAAACATGGTTTAAGTTGTTAAACTAAAACTTATAGACATAGGTGTAATAAATTAAACATGTACTTTGTTTGTTTTGCATACTATGTGGAGTCTTGGCATAATGGAACGATTATGATATACTAAACCCGAGCATGTTCCCTTAGAGTTAATATTTCCAAATAGCCCGGAATTATTATTTTCATAATCATATCCATCGTATAAGACCTAGAATAGGGTGAGACCAAAGGCATAAATAAAATCCCACAACAATATTAAGGTGGTATATAGTCTTCCCGTCATAAGTCGTGATACAAACCTTATTAACAAATGTAAGCACATGTACAACATGCTTTCCCTTAACATGTGTTTGGTCATGATACTAGATGGGGTTAATGCCTTAACTTAAATGGGTTAATTTTCCATATCATTGGAGCTAATGCCAGATTGGAGACACATTTGAGGAGTCATAAAATTGGGTACACACGTCTTGAGAAAGAAAACTCAAATGGATTAGAAATTGCATGAAATCAAATGGACGGGTTCCAACCACTTGTTATGGCTTAACCTGCTATAGAGGGGGTCATGATGAGTGGCCATGGATGCTACCTACTAAGGAAAATTGGTTGAACAAAATTTCCCGAATTTAAATAGAAGGGGCTATTTGAATGTCAATAAAATAGTAGAAATTATGTGTTTAATTAAAGACCTTATATTAAATGCATGTACATATACTAATGTCCAAACACATTCTATCTTATATCTAGGTTGAACAATGAATCTAAACATAAACCTTCGGTTGATTCTTGACAACAAACTAGATGGTTCAAACTTTACTGATTGGTTCGGGGTGGTGAGGATAGTCCTCAGATCCGATTAGATAGCTTATGTTCAATATGAACCCCCTCCCTAATAAACCTGATGCTAAAAGTGATGCCAATGAACATGAGGCATGTGAGAAGCACAGAAGAGAGCATAAACCTCGATACCATGATTCTCCATCTTGGAATGGCTTTTAGAGTAGGCCAGGTTTGAGAGATTTGATACATCAAAACTCTCATTTGGAACGAAGATGCAGGTTGGCACTTCAGCACCACAACTTGCTCTTAAACTATTAGGTTATATAAAGAAGCTGACTTGACTAGGTTTTGTGATGGATCATGAATTATGTGTGGATCTGATTCTTGCCTCATTAACTGATATTTATTCACACTTTGTGACTAATTATTATATGAACAAGATCGATGACACACTGCCCGAATTGGTTAACATGTTGAAAATGATAGAGTTTAAGATTCGAAAGGAATCAAAGGTTTTACTTTTAGTTGAGAAAACCAATCCTTCCAAGGGTGGGTCCCATTTTGGAAAGGGTTGAGGGTCAAGATGAAAATCTATAAGAAGAAGAAAAGTAAGAAAGGAACTGCAAATGTCTACTTCTGATGTGGCAAGGCTGACTAGATAAAGGATTGAAAGGTTCATATTTCTGAACAAGTGAAGAAGCCAAGTGAGGCATCTACTTCAAGTATGTTCATGATAGAGAGTTTCTCTACAGTTCCCTATGAGTCTACTTGGGTATTAGATTCTGGTTATGGTACTCATATCTATACTTCTGTGCAGAGATTACGTAATAGTAGGAGGCTTGCAAAGAAGGAAATGGAGCACGGGTTGCTGCAACAGCTGTAGGGACATATAGCCTTCGTTTACCTAGTGGCCTAGTTTTAAATTTGACAAAATGCTATTCTATTCCTACTATCACTAAGAATATTATTTATGTTGCACGTTTAGCAATAGAGGGATATGTAATTTTATTTTCTAATAATAAATGTCAAATTCAATGCAATAATATTCTTTATGCTTGTGGAATATCTATTGACGACACTTATGTTCTAGATATTAAAAGAGAAATTACAAACATGAACATTGTTAAGAAATCGAGATTGGAAAATGAGAAATCCTAATACTTATGGCATTGTCATCTAGGCCATATAAATGAGACTCGCTTAACCAAGTTACACAAATGTGGAAACTTAGGCCCAATGGAATGGGAATCCTGTGGTGCGTGCAAGCCTTGTTTAAAGGGGAAGATCACTAAGAAACCTTTCAAAGGAAAGGGACAGCGTGCCACTAGTACTTTAGAAATCATAAATTCTAATGTATGTGGTATATGAGTGTTAAGACACATGAGGGTTTCGTCTACTTCATAACCTTTATCGATAATTACTCACAATATGGATACGTGTACCTTATGAGGCACAAGTTTGAGAGTTTTGAGAAATTTAAAGAGTACGAAATCGAAGTAGAGAAATAGCTTTGGAAAAGTATTAAGACCCTTCGATCTGATCAAAGTGGTGAATACCTAAGCTAAGAGTTTCAGGATTATCTAAGGGATGAAGGTATTTTATCCCAGTGGACACCTCTTTACACACCCCAACATAATGGAGTGTCAGAAAGGAGAAATTGAACTCTACTCGATATAGTTCGGTCCATGATGAGCTAAGCAAGACTTAGCAGATCTTTTTAGGGTTATGCACTTGAGAGCATAGTTTATATTCTAAACATAGTGCCCTCTAAATCAGTTGATCAAACTCTATAAGAATTATGGTATGGTAAGAAACCCGCTCTTTCTCACCTGAGAGTTTGTGGATGTCCAGCTTATGTAAAGAGGATGAGTTCAGATAAGTTGGGTGCTAAGTCTGACAGGTTTCTATTTGTAGGTTACCCTAAGGAGACTATAGGGTATACCTTCTTTGATTCCAAGGAACCAAAAGTCCTTATTTCCAAAAAAAGCTCAATTCCATGAGAAGGAGCATATACTTGCGAAAGAAAGTTGGAGCAATCTGTAGTTAGTTACTCAAGAATATCAAACAGACAATCGACTGATTATACCTACACCTATTACACTAGATGGTGTAAGCATGGAACAACTTACTATAAAACCAACATTGCGTAGGTCAGGCCGGGCTCCAATCGCTTCCAAGCGATACAGGTTTCTCATGATTGATGATAAACATCTCTTCCTCATGGAAGATTATGAGCCCAGGACTTACAAGGAGGCAATGGGAGGCTCAGAATCTGATAAATGTTTTGCAACCATGAAGTTAGAGATGGACTCCATATATGAAAATCAATTTTGGAGCTTGATTGATGATCCAAGTGGGGTCAGACCCATAGGATGCAAGTGGGTTTTCAAGAAGAAAATTGACATGGATGGTAACATAGTTACCTATAAAGCAAGGCTGGTTGCAAAGGTTACAATTAAAAATAAGGCATTGACTATGATGAAACCTTTTCATAGGTGGCCATCCTGAAGTCTATCAAGATATTCCTTGCCATTACCAGTCATTATGATTATGAGATTTGGCAGATGGATGTGAAAATAGCATTCCTTAATGGGAATCTGAACGTGAGTTTTCAATCTGATAGGGATGATTATAAGTCCTGGTCGAGGTATGTGTTTATGTTAAATGGAGGGGCAATTGTTTGGAAAAGTTTTAAACAGGATACGATTACCGATTCAACCATAAAATCCAAGTATATAATTGCTTCAAAAGTGGGTAAGCAAGCTGTCTGGCTTAAGGGATTTATTAGGGATCTCGGTGTGGTTTCCAGCATTGTCAATCTACTTGTGGTCTATTGCAATAACAATAGGGCTATTACTCAGGCAAAGGAACCACGGTCTCGTCAGCGAAATAGACATGTACTCAGAAAGTTCCATCTCATTCAGGAGATAGTAGACAGGAAAGATATAGATTTAAAATACATCCCAATGGATCAGAATCTAGAAGATGGGAACTAAGCCATTGATTCAAGTTAAACATGACCAGCTTGTTAATGAGTATGGCATGAAGCACATGGGTAATTGGCTCTAGGGTAAGTGGGAGATTGTTAGACATGATGTATGCCCTAGAGGCTATTAGGGTGATATTTCTTAATTAGTTATAATGTACAAACAGTTTCAAATTATTATTAATAATAATTAAGGCATCTTTGTTGCTTATCAGTGTTTTCAATTTATTTATGTACCTCACTAGTATCATATATAGAATTATATATATACACATTGATAAGAAAAAGTCTGTGACTATTTTATAGCGTAAAAGTACAAGGAATTAGTGGGAGCTATGTGGTGTGAGAACTGCACATATGTGTTACTATGAATAGTCTAAATATCCCTAGTCATAGTTTCACTGAGACTAGATATCAATGGAATGGACAGACTAGCATGTGTAGGCTTACTCATTGGATTATATCTAAGCAGCCAATCTCACGAGCTGAAGGTGGTACCTTGAGTTAACACATGAATGTATTCGAGTAATACATTGGAGACCGCTATAAGACAGACACTCAGAAATAACTATATCCATGTATTTGTGGTATGCCTTATTACAGTAGCAGTACAAGTATCCTCAAACCTGAAATACTAGTTACCTTAAGTAGGAGTTGCTATACTTTGGGTCATACTTATTCATACCCTGGTGATTACGATGATACTGGTGATTACAAGTATAGTGATGATCACATGTTGGTAAGCTGAGTAGTCAAGATAGGATCCATTGCTCCTGATATAGTAAGTTAATAGGAGATGTATCTTAGGGCCCCTTGTTGAAGTGACACACTCATAAACCACCGATCGGAGTATAAGATTGATAGAAAGAGTTTCTAGTCAATCTTGATACATAATGCTTGAGTGGTTTTTTTCGTGAACAAATCCAATTCTAGGATAGCTGCAGCTTTTACATGAGCTGACACTTAATCCGAGCTGAATAAACTAGATGGTACTTAACCTGATGGAAGGAGTGTACTGTATTGGTTACTATTGTAGAACCGGATCAAGTCACAAGCACGTCACGTTCCAAGTATCGAAGGATCATACGCCTTTGCTAGAAAGCCTATTTGATCGTCTAGAGCTATCGGGTTCCATAACAGTCAAGAACACTAAGCCTGCAGGTTCTTAGATGGGAAGCCAAGTTTAGGTTAACCTCTAGCAGCTCAATAATTTGGGATCCTATGAGGTCACACACTTTGGGTCTTTACCAGACTAAGTAAAGAACCTACAGACTAGGTCAATGCCGAAAATATTTGTTTGTCGAATTCTTTAGAAGAATTATTAATTAGTTGGACCAAATTAATAATTAAAAGAAATAAAGAGAAATACAGGGAAAAATGTACGGAGCGGAGCAAGGGAATTTTTCACATTGCTAGTGGGCCCTAAATGAACACGGGGTGTTTGGAATGGGGCCTGCGCAACTGCCCCCCGAGCTTTTTTGAACACGGGGAAAGCTTGCGCCCACTAGTGGGCTCCAGGCCTGCAAGCACTGCCCAAGGCAGTGCTTGAGCTTTCTGGAAGGCCCATAAGCCTAGCTTTGACGGGCTTACCTTGTGGAGGCAACCGCGGGTTAGCCCGTGAGTCCAAGTGACCCGCACGGCTAACACGAATGTGGGATGGGAATATTCCCATCCCAAATAGAGTTTTAGGGGGAGTTTAATACTCCCCCTTTACCCTACATATAAGCCTCCATTCTCTTTATTTTAAAAACACACTTCAGCTCAACTTTTCTCTTTGAGTTTGACATCTCTTTCTTTGTTCATTATGCTAGATCCTTCACGATTTTCTCTAAACAATGAAGAATTTCTTTAGAAGGCTCTTTCTATTCGAAGAGAGACTTCTCAGTTTATATTTTCGGGTTGATTTTCAAGCGGTCTAGCAACTACTATCTACTAACGGGTTCTACATCTACGAGGTTTTGATCGGTGAAGATCCATGTGGATCAATCATAGAGGCTATCTTAGTTTGGAAGCTTATGCTAACAAAGTTTTGCTGAATTGCCCTAAGTGAATGCTGCAAACAAAAGATGAAAAGAAGCGCGCATCAACTAGTAATGTTTAAAACATAGATGCTAGGTTTCTTTTGTAAGTTTTATGAACTTATTAGCATCTATTGAATGTTTTTAACTTAGATTACATCAATCATGACATGCTTAGGAGATCTTTTAAGTTAATTTTAAGTTTTCAAATTCCACCTTGCTTTGTTGCATGTTCAATAATTATCTTAGTTAACTAGCAGTTTATGTGCGCCAGTCTCCTAGATTTGAAGATGCAAAGAATCCTGAGCATATCTACACATTAAATAAAGCTCTATATGGATTTGATTAGTGTATAATTACACTTATTATCTTGATATTTTTACTCATAAAATGATGTGGTTTAGAGTCATTTTATACTTCATATAAAAGATTTCAGGTGGTATGTAGTTGTTTTTTATTCAAGTGCAGAAACTAGGTGAATCTTGGGAGTGAAATGATCAAAGATGGAATTCTATGCAAAAAGAGTGAAAAAGGTACAAAAAGATGCGTGCAATGCAAGGCATTAGCTTAGGATCAAAGTTGTCAAAGATCGATAAAGTTGTAAAGAAGAATTATGAAGAAAAGTACAAGTCACAACCATGTCACGATCGTGATTCCTACTCACGATTGGCCAAATCACGCTCATGACTATCTATCACGATCGTGACTTATCATTCTTCACAAACAGTCAGTTACCAACTTTTATTCACAATCACAACATGTATGTTATGCTCGCGAATCATGACAGGTTTGATCAACTCTTCTCAACTTCCAACCGCCGGATAAGAATGATCAACTGCCATCAACTGCCATCAATTGTCAAATGAAGAGACACCTTTAGGAGATAATCTAACCACGAAAAGGTGCCTATCCATTGAAAATAAGGATGAAATCTTGCATTCGATCACATTGAAGATGATGCAACCCTTCACCAATAGACATGACTATTCATTTGGATAAACTCAACCTTTCACACTCTATAAATAGAGGTTCAAATCAATCATTTCATGCATGAAAGTGTGTAAGATAACATGTATGGCACGATACATGATAGATAGAGAGTGAAAGTTATTTAGATTTCACTTAGTTTAAAGTGTTAGAGAGAAAAATGTATAAGTGATTCAATTCTTGTTTCAATCACTAGATTTCTCCACAAATTCGAGCGATTGTTGTATGAGTGTAATTGCAAAGCACTTATCAATAAAATTTTATGTTCTTCAACATTCATTTGTTTGATATTTACAAAGAATAGCATCCTAATGGAGGTTGTGTACGAGTAGAGACCAAATTCAAAGTTGATGCAAGAATTGCGGCAATTGACGACTCCCATTAAAAAGTGGATATGGTTTGATCAACTTTAGCTTTCACTTGCACCTCTTACAAATTTACTTTGTTTTCTACTTATACTTTCTAATTCGAAGTTTATGATATGTCTATGTATTATAACGAGTATTTCATCTTGCGTAACTTATATTAATCAAGTTATATGCTTTCAAGTTGACTTTAAGAGTAGTTTCAAGGTTAACAAGATTGTGTATAATCATTAGATCTATGATTATAATGCTGTTTAGTGAGCCAACATTTTTGAAGTGGTAACTTGCTAAATATGGCTGTGTGAGAGTGACCTGTACTAAGTATAGTATTATTGTTGTCCAGGTTTTTATAAGTGTCATAATTCGTTTACCCTAGATTTAGAAAAGTCATTTCATGTGTTGCTCTGTGGTGAATTATAGGATATTTGGGCGTTTAGAACCCAGTTTATTGAAGTTATCTAGTGTATAAAACATTCTTGATTATTTTGCATATTTTACTTCACTATACTTGTTTTTAGAGAATATCTATATGCTTTGCATCTTCTCTAAACTGTTCATGCATCTATCCATTCATCATTCTACCATTCAAAACCTCCAACTTATTTTATTTTCTTTTGTTCTGTAATTCTTGTTAATCCTTATAATCTTCTCTGTGGGATCAATATCTTTTAAAACTATATCGCAACTGTATCTTTGCAGTTATCATCATTTTTCTATTTGATAAGCAATACTGACAACACCTATTCATATTTAGAACTTTTATATTATCAGTAGAAAAGTGGCAAACAAGTTTTTGGCATCGTTTTCGGGGAAGGCAAGTGTGTCTTAGAGATCAAATGTTGGGAGAGTACAGTACATTTTCTAACTATATCTATTTATTTCTTTCCTGAATTGTATAATTTGTCTATCCTAAGTTGGATGTGAAAAAGAATATGAAATAATCATCTTAGAGGTGGTAAGTCATATTATTACATTTGAATTCTTGAAAAATAGAAGTTTTTCTTTTATTTTGCCTATTCGCATTCATGAATCCATATTCCACTCATGTATTCCTAGACAAAACTTTCTATTTCTCAATTCTTGTAAGTCAAGATCGTGATAAACAATCACGATCACGACGTATGCGAAAACTGCAGCAGGTTAGCAGCTATTCGATGGTTATTCTTTCAATTCCACAAGTTTTTGTGTGAATGTACATCACTTTTCACTTCTAAATATCTGAATTTCTTATCTTTTCAATCAACAATTTATTTTAAGATCTGAAACCATTCTATTCTTTAAAATTCTTTCAATTCAATATGGTTCTAACAAGGAAATCCAATATGGTTCCTCCCTCAAATCTTCAAGAATGGTATGAGGCACCATTTCCAATCTACTCTCATGATGGAGGAGATCACTACGAGATGATCAAGAATGCTAAATTCAAAAGTTCCTACACTATTAATAGGAACAATTTCATTAGTCTGGGGGTATATGACAGAGTGATGCACTATCTCAGAATTCTGAACTTCATCATTTATTCGAACATGTGCCTGGGAAATAGTGTTGAGAAATATATGGAGATGTTAGTAACGCGGGCATGGAAGAACAATAAAAAGAACTACCTTGTTTATCATCATCAAGGAAAGGAGTACAAGTTGACAAGGAAGATGCTTAACAAGATGCCTCCTGGATGGAATCCTCTACCAACATGGAACCGCTTGACCGGCCAAACTAAGTTCAAACAGTTATCTACCTATAGCCGGTGGATTTGTGATCCATGTTTGCTCGCCTTGCACTTTTACTTAAGTGGTGCATTGTTTGGTAAGTCAACTTTCGATATTGTCAAACCTGAAGAATTATTTGTAATGGAAGTGATTTGGAATGGCACGCTTGTTGATGTTTTGGGAATAATGAAGGAGGCACTCATGTCTTCCGCCCAAAAACCTGAAGTAACAGAATATGGGTGTCTTACGAGGGTGAATTTATTGGGAAAAATTAGACGAATGCCTTATTCCACTGAGGTCTTTACTAATGAAGACTATTTGCCACTTTTCTACTAATAAGTTTAATAACTTTTTCGCAAAGAGTTTGGCTATATATTAATGGTGCCAAAAACTTGTTCACGTAAAGTATAGGTGTTGTAAATACCTCTTATCAAATAGAAAAATGATGATAACTGCAAGTATACAGTTGTGATGTAATTTTAAAATATATCGAACCCACAAGGAAGAAACCAAGTTTAAAGATCAATAAGGAAGACAGAATAAATAAAATAAAATAGATTTGATATTTTGGATAGGAGGGTTAGAATGAAGAATGAGTAAATATAGATATGAAAGATTAGAGAATCTAAATATATAGATTTTCCCAACGAAATGAGGATAGCAGAGAAAACATGCAAGTTCAACAAAGATGATACAATTCACTAAACTAATCTAACAGACTCGGTTCAAAATACCCAGATGTTCAATTATTTGCTGTAGAGCAACACATGAAATAACTTTTCTAAACCTAGCGCAAACAAATTAAGACAATTATATAAACCTGGACAATGTCAATTCTATGCTTAATACGGGTCACTCTCACATAGCCAAATTTAGCAAGTTACCATTCCAAAAATGTTGGCTCACTAAATAGTGTTATATCACAGATCCAGTGATTATACACGATATTGTTAACCCCGAAACTACTCTTAAAATTAACTCCAATGCATATAACTTGATTAATATAAAAGACTTAACACAAAATACGCATTATGACACGTAGACATATCATAAACTTCAAAATAGAAAGTATAAGTAGAAAGCAAAGCAAAGTTGTAAGGTATGCAAGTGAAAGCTAAAGTTGATCAACCCGTATCCACTCTTTAATGGGAGTCGTCGATTCCCGCAATTCTTGCGTCTGCTTTGAATTCGGTCTCGGCCTGTACAGAACCTCCGCTAGGATGCTATTCTTTGCAAATATCGAACAAACGAATATTGAAGAACAAAAATTGTTATTGATAAGTGATTTGCAAGTACACTTATACAACAATCACTCGAGAATATAGAGAAATCTAGTGATCGAAACAAGGATTCGAATTACTTAAATATTTTCTCACTAACACTTATGAACGTAGAGAATTCTCTATCTATACACACACACACAATATATCTCTCTCGTGCACTCTAATATTTTCCCTCTGGTTGATTGCATGAAATTATAAGATTTGGAGCCCTATTTATAGTGTTCGAAGGGTTGCGTCTATCCATATGAAGAGTCATGTCCATTGGTGAATGTTCGCATCACTTCATTATGATTGGTTGAGAAGCTTCAATCTAATCTATAATGGATAGGCACCTTTTCATGATTGGTTGATTTCTGATAGGTGTCTATTCGTTGGTAGTTGATGGCGATTGATAGCTATTGATCATCCTTATATGGTGATTGGTAGTTAAGAAGATTAAACTAGAAAAAAGTCCAGGTCACGACCGCGATATACAAGTCATGACCGTGAATCTTTGATTGGTAGATTTTTTTTAAGAAGAACAAGTCACGACTGCGAATGGTTGTCGCGACCGTGAATTGCATTTTTCTTTAGAATTCTCCTTGTAACTTCACCGATCTTTGACAACTTTGATCCTAAGCTAAATCTTTAAGTTCTACGCATCTTTTTGCACCTTTTTCACTCTTTTTTCATAGAATTCCACTTTAGATCTTTTTACTCAAAAGATTTACCTAGTATCTACATTTGCATAAAAAACAACTACATACCACGTGAAATCTTTTATATGAAGTATAAAAATGACTTAAACTATAGTGTTTAGTGTATAAAATTAATATGATAATAAGTGTAACTATACACTTATCATAC
>CATIWQ010144453.1:0-11477 GCA_949673415.1 Euphorbia schlechtendalii | reverse complement strand
TATATATATATATATATATATATATATATATATATATATAAACTTAAATATTTATTTTTTATTTTTTTAATTTTTTCTTATAAAATAGCAAGTGGGAGATTTCCCGCCCGTTAATTTTTCACTATTTCCAATGTTTTTCGCAATGGTTAAACTGAAAGTGTTACGATAAAAGTGTATTCAATCTACAAACAGATCTGTTGCATCACTTTTCAAATTGTGTTTCAAAAGAAGTTTTTTTCTTCAAAAATCGCAACACTTCCATGCAACCCCAAGCATTCTGGTTGCGACAGACCATCTATGGCATAGTGAATCCAATCACGATTTTCTGGAAATCGCATTCCCACAAACGTGCTTAAACCAAGATTAGCAAGATACATTCCCATTTGTTCATGGAGTCCTAAAGTCTCCAAGAAAACCAAATCAAGAAAAATTATACCATTGATCTCCAACTTCTTCAGAACTTGGAATCTTTTCCCTTCTTCATGTGATCGAATCGGAAAAGGACAACCGTATTCTTGTTGATAGTTTGAGATTTCTCTTCTATTTGCGGCTACCTTAACATGAGGCATATTGGTTTTTGAAGTAAAGGTTGAAAGATTTTGAATAAAGATGAACGAATCAGAACTTTAGAAGTTTTGTAGAAGGTTTTAGTGGCTATGGATTCTATCTAGACCTTTATATAGAGTTCTAATATATCATTGATTGGCTAAAATAGTCAATATAGTTGTTTTTACTTCAAGTTAATGGCAGTTTCAGCCATCTGTTGCGTGTTTAATCACGATCTGTAACAGTTATATTCTTCTTGTGTCGTGATCGCGAAGGCTTGTCGTGATAATGACTTTCTTCATAACAGGAACAGAAGGTTTTACTACACAATGTCACGGGGCGCGATCTATAGTCGCAGTCACGACTTTCTTCAATTCCTTAATTTCTTCAACTTTTAGACTTAGTCCAAGTAAAACTTATAAAAACAAACATGTTAATATAAAATAATAAATATTATATTCATATTCAACATCAACAAATAAATGATTAAACAAACAAACAAGAAAACAACAAATAAACGACAAACTATACAAAATCCTAAATCTAAGTGAAAACTGAATAATTTATTCAGAGGAAAGCGATTCTGTCAACAGGTAAATCTTATAAAATGATTCCCGTAAATCTCGCTCGACATCAAACATCAAAATATGAATATCATCGATTTTCCAATGAATTGAAATTTGCACCTCCATGAGTTCATTCAACCTTCCCCGGAGGTTAGTTGGTTTTCATTCTTCCTCCCTCGCAATTTTCTTTTCTCTTCATCTGTCGGCTTCCACTCTCTCCTCCCATGATTTCCAATCATGGGTGATCTTATCTTCTCCAATGCACCTGACCAAAAATCCATACTCGAAGAAAACTTACGTTGTTAATTCCGGAATCGCATCTTCATCAGTAAAGACTTCAGTGGCAAAGGGCATTCTCCCAATCTGGCCCAATAGATTCGCCATCATTTGACACTCGTATTCTATCATTCTAGGATTTTGTATGGTAGACATAAGAGTCTCCATTATTATCCCTAAAACATCAACAAGTGTGCCATTCTAAATTGCTTCCATCACGAACAATTCTTGAGGAATGGCAAGATCGAAAGTTGGCTTGCCAAACAATGCACCACTTAAGTAAAAGTGTAATGCTAGCAAACAAGGATCACGAATCCACTAGCTATAGGCAAAGTCTTGTTTGAACTCGGTTTGGCCAGTTAGGCGATTCCATGTTGGCAAAGGATCCCATCCAGGAAGCATCTTGTTGTAGCAATCCCTTGGAAATCCCATATATTTGTCTAGAGCTTTCCTTATCAATTTGTATTCTTTCCCATGATGATGATAAACCAAGCAATTCTTCTTATCGTTCTTCCATACCAATGTGACCAACATCTCCATACAATTTTCCACACTATTCCCCAGAGACATATTCGAGTAAATGACAAAGTTAAGAATTCTCAGATAATACATTACCCTATTATAAACTCCGAGGCTGATGAAACTGTTCTTATGAATGTTGTGGGAACCTTTTTATTCAGCATCTTTAATAACCTGAAATGGTCTCCTTCTTCACGAGAATGGATCGAGAATGGTGCCTTGTACCATTCTTGTAAATTTGTTGGAGGTACTAGATTGGATTTTTTCGCCAAAACCATTGTAAAATGAAAGAAATTCTTAAATTAATATGGTAATTTTAGATTTGGAATAGAATTATGATTTGAAAGGTAGATCAGATTGCAGAAGTGAGTAATTAATGAACACTTGCACATCAATTTTATAGTGGCTTGAGGAATAACCATCGAATAACAGCAAAAAATGTTATAGTTATCGTACAAGTGACTTGCAGAGTTTGAGAAATAGAAATTTTTTATAAGGGATTCACAAGTGCGAATGGGGTTCACGAACACGAATAAGAAAAATAGAAGAAAATCTTCTATTTAACAAGAATTCAGATGCAATAATATGACATGTCACCTCCAAGATGATTATTTATATTCTTTTTCACATCAAAGTTAGGACTGACAAATTGTATAGTTAGAAAACAAACATATAGATATAAAATCTGAAAATGTACCGTACTCTTTAGATTTTTTATCTCTAAGAAAACACTTGCCTTCCCCAGTAATGGTGCCAAAAACTTGATCGCAAGGTTTTGACTATACTCGTTTCACAATACTTATCTTCGTAAATGATGCCAAAACCTTGCTCCCCACTTTTCTACTGATAATATAAAAGTTCTTAATACGAACAGCTATTGTCAATACCGATTATCAAATAGAAAAATGTTGATCACTGCAAGTATACAGTTGCGATGTAGTTTTAAAAGATATCGATCCCACAGGGTAGGAATTTGGTTCTAAAGACCAACTAGAATTAAAAAAACAAAAGACATAAGTAATTTATAGGGTTTGGATGATAGACTGATGAATAGATAGATGCATGAATAGATTAGAGATGATGTAAACTATATAGATATTCCCTACGAACAAGCATAGTAAAGAAAAATATGCAAAATCATCAAGAATATTTTGTACACTAGATAACTTTAACAAATCTGGTTCTAGGCGCCCAAATATTCAATAATTCATCACAGAGCAACACATGAAATGACTTTTCTAAATCTAGGGTAAACGAATTATGACACTTATAAAAACCTGGATAACAATAATACTATGCTTAGTACGGGTCGCTCTCTCATATAAATATTTAGCAAGTTACCACTCCAAAAATGTTGGCTTGCTAAACAGCATATAATCATAGATCCAGTGACTATACACAATCTTGTTAACCCCGAAATCACTCTTAAAGTCAACTTAAAAGCGTATAACTTGATTAATATAAATGACGCAAAACGAAATACTCGTTATAACACATAGACATATCATAAACTTCAAAATAGAAAGTATAAGTAGAAAACAAAGTAAAGTTGTTAGGTATGCAGGTAAAAGCTAAAGTTGATCAAACCGTATCCACTATTTTAATGGGAGTCATCAATTCCCACAATTCCCGCATCTACTTTGAATTCGGTCTCGACTTGTATAGAACCTCCACTAGGATGCTATTCTTTGTGAATATTGAACAAATGAATGTTGAAGAATAGAAACTTTTATTGATAAGTGATTTGCAGTTACACTCATACAACAATCGCTTGAATTTGTGGAGAAATCTAGCGATCGAAATAAGAATCGAATCACTGATACATTTTTCTCACTAACACTTTGAACTAGAAAAATCTATACAATTTTCACTCTCTATCTATGCATTCACACTACTATACGTTGCCCATCATGCATCTCAGGAAATTGGTGTGATTTGAACCCTATTTATAGAGTACGAAGGGTTACATCTATCCAAACAAAGAGTCATGTTTATTAGCGAAGGGTTGCATCACTTTATTGTGATTGGATGCAAAGTCTTATCCTTATCCACAATGGAAAGACACCATTTTGTGATTGGTTAACTTCCAAAAGGTGTCTTTTCATCTGGTAGTTGATGGTGGTTGATCGTTTTTATCTGGCAGTTGGTAGTTGAAAATAATTAACCAATAACCGTCACAAGTCACGACTGCGAATCACATGTCATGATCGTGACTATTGATTAGAAACTTTCTGCTTGTGAAGAGAGACAAGTCGTGACCGTGAATTGGTGTCACGATCGTGAACAATGCTTTTCTTCATGTTTCTTCTTTACAACTTTGCCAATCTTTGACAGCTTCGATCCTATGCCATATTCTTATATTCCACGCATCTTTTTGCACCTTTTTTTTTAACTCTTTTTACATGGAATTCCATATTTGATCATTTCACTCCCAAGATTCACCTAATTTTTGCACTTGCATAAAAAACAACTACATAACACGTGAAATCTTTTATATGAAGTATAAAATGAGTTTAAACCATATCATTTTATGATTTAAAATATTAAGATAATAAGTTTAATTATACACTTATCAGAAGATCATTGTGCTTGTTGGACATACCCAAAATTGTGTTTTGTGATCTTACAGAATTACCTGGAAATAAAGGGTGCTAAATTTGACGTTAGAGCGTAGAAGATCACCATGCTCCTTAGACATCCCTAACATGGTTTTTTCTGATCTTACAAAATTCACCTAGAAATTAAAGGTTCTAAGTTGATGCTAAAACATGGAAGATCATCGTGCTCCTTGGACATCCCTAACATGGTGTTTTTCAATCTTCCAGAATTCACCTAGAAATAAAAGGTGTTGAAGTTAGCACTAGAACATGGAAGACCGGCATGCTCCTTGGACATCCCCAACAAGATGTTTTCCAATCTTACAGAACAACTTAGAGATAATGAGTGTTGAAGTTAACTTTTGAACTTGGAATTTTCCCGTGCTCTTTGGACATCCTCAATATGGTGTTTTCCTATCTTATAGAATTCACCTATAGATAATGAGTCCTGAAGTTGACCTTTGAACATAGAACTTTCTCGCGCTATTTGAACATCCTCAACATGAAGCTCTCCTGATTTTCAAGATCACCAAGAGATAATGAGTGCTGAAGTTGATCTTTGAACATGGAATTTTCCCATGCTCTTTGGACATCCTCAACATGGAGCTCTCCCAATTTTCGAGATCACCTGGAAATAGATAGGTTTGGTTTGGAAACCTGAAAATGCAATAGTTTATTTTTAGAGTTAGTAGTGCCAATAAGTGTGTTTTAACTAGTTGATTGACAATTTAGAAATAAAATATTTTGCCCCTTCAATCAAGAGTTAAAATGAAGTGAAAATAATTCTGTCGAAGAAATTCAGCCTATTTTGAAAATACTACAGAGATGCCTTTGAAAGGTTGAATTTCCCTCCTTAGAAGATATTGCTTTGATTGTTGGGGAGATATGGTTCCATTGAAGTTATAATTTTTTGGGAGGAAAGATGTAGGAAGTAGGATTGGATGAATGAAGGGATATGTGGTGATTAGTAGAGAAAATGAGTGTGAAACTGATTTTATTTGTAAGGAGTGTGTAAGACTTTAGTTTCCAAAATGTGGTTTAGAAGACTGATGAGGTTTTAATTTCCAAAATGTTTATTTGGAATATCAATTTGATTTTGATTCCCAAATGTGGCTGGGAAGAAATCTGCATGTAAAAAATATGATTATGAAGTTAGTAGTGTGTGAAGGCATGTTTTAACTCCTTGACTTTGTGAAGCAAAATATTTTTCCCCTTCAATCAAGAAGTAAAACAATAACAAAATTAGTTAAGTGAGAGAATTTAGACTTGTTTGAAATATTTGTCCAGGTAGAATTGGCCCTTGATTGAATTATTGAATTCTAACATGAGATGGGGCAAGATAGTGGTGCGGTAAGACAGTGGTGTGGCAAGGATGGAGTTGATAAGATCTCGCGATAAATTATTAATGCATATATGTGCATGTGAATGAATAAACCTGAATGCTCACATGTATGTTGTGTAATTGGTTAGTTAACTGTTTTCATGAATGATTGTATGAGTATATGACTATGAATGAGGATGTGATATTTCTTTGGTTACTTTGGCTTGGGTAGCGGATGCTCTTGTGGTAACTAGGTAATCTTGAGTGGTTGATCTTGGATTCTTTTGGATTAGTCGACAGGGATGGACTTAGGTCTGGGTTGAAGTTTGATTTGAGGTTAGACTTAAGCCTAATTAGAATCTTGAATCTAGCCTTGAGTAGATTTGGAAGAGTTATCAAACTTTTGATGCTCAAATTCCTCTTTAGTATGGCATCATTGATGCTAACATTGGTCTCAACTTATTCCATTATTATCGAGTCTTGAAGCTTGCGAGTTGCTCCCCATTATGACAATTCATGTTTAAAAGGAAATTCAACAGTATTTGCCCTTTACCACCGGGATAGATAACTGATGTCCTTTGCCATTTTGGAAAGATGGGATGAAATGAATAATTTGTATTCTTTTTATTTTGTCCTAATTTTTGCAATGATTATTCTCACGGGTTTTCCAATCTATCTAACATTGTCTTAATTTTTACCTGGACCACCCTTTCAGGTTTTCAATCCTGCAAACTCTTTTATCTTTTTTTTTTCTTTTTTTTGTTTTGCGTTACTTGCGTTGTTTCTTGAAACACCACACATGTATCCAATTATGAATATACACGTAACAATTCAACAATAATGACATTTCAATGAATGAAAATAATCAGGGTACATAAGTATCCAATGATTCCCCCCTTGTTACCAACCGCCCTTTCAGGTTTTTGAGTTGACATCTGACTATTTTCTCTCATTGTCCTAATTTTTATCCAAAGAGCCCTTTTTGGGTTTTCACTTTGATGGACTATTCAGTAAAAGAATACCCTAATTTTTACCCAACTGTATGAAGAAGGACAATTGACGATCTTGTTATATAATTTCCTTTCTATTGTGCTACTTTTTGAAATTTAATTTTTTTACCTAAACATGATAGCACTTAAGCCGGTTTCAATTGATCGAATTCATGAACTCGTTGACATCCATGTCCATTACTATGATAGCTCCTTTGTTAAGGACCTTCTTGATCATGAATGGGCTTTCTCAATTGGGTCTGAAATTCACCCTAGCGTCGATATTAGAGGGCACTAACTACTTTGAGACTAAGTCCCTCGCTTTTAGTGGTGGCTTTTGATGCTTGACTTTGCTGTTGTAAGCTCTCACCATGCACTGGTCAAGGGCTTTCAAGTGGTGTTTGTCAATCAAAATCAATTGCTCAAATCTAGCTTTCGTCACTCTGATTCTTTCAACCTACTACAAAATCAGATCAAGTTACAAGCATGTGATGTTCCAAGTATTAGGGGATCATACACCTTTGTTAAAAAGCCCATTTGATCGTCTAGAGCTATCAGGTTCCATAATGGTCTGGAATAATGAGCTTAAAGGTTCTTGGATGGGAAGCCAAGTTTAGGTTAACCTCTAACAGCTCTATACTTTGGGATCCTATGAGGTCACACACTTTGGGTCTTTATCAGACCATGTAAAGAACCTATAGACTGGGTCTATACTGAAAATACAAGTTGTGAAATCAATGAGAGGAATTATTAATTGCTTTAACCAAAATAATAATTCAAAGAAATAATGATAAGATAGGGGAAAATAGTCAAAGCGAGCAACGGAATTTTCTCATTAGAAGTGGGTCATGAAAAGAACACGGGTTGTTTCAGGTGGGCCCGTGTAGCTGCCCCACAAGCTTTGGGGGCAAACCCATCCACTAGCGGGCTGCAAGCGCGCAAGTGCTGCCCTTGGCAGTGCTTGCGGATAATGAGGGAAGGCCCATGAAACCCGTGGTTTACCCTACCTGTGCGGCTGTCCCGCCTATATAGGATAGTATCCTATCCCATGCAGAGTTAAAGGGGGAGTCTAACACTCCCCTTTTTTCCCTATAAATAGGCTTTCAAAGCCTCATTATTTTATAGATACACACCAAAAATCTTTGAGCTTATTTCTCTTTGATTTCTACTCTCCTCTTCTTTTGTTGTGTGAGATCCTCCATGAGTTTCTCCAAACAAATCAAAGAGTTCTTTTAGAAGGCTCAAAGTTTAAGTGAGCTTTCTCTTTCTTATTTTTGGATTGATTTGGAAGTAGTCTAGAAACTGCTTTTTATCGACGGGTTCTACCTCTTCGAGGTTTTGGTCGGTGAAGATTTGTGTGAATCAAGTCATAGAGGCTCTCCTAGTTTGGAAGCTTGTGCTATCAGAATTGCTCGAAAGGGAACACCGCTAACAAAATAGAGATCATGCACGCATCAACTGGTAATGCTTTAATCTTTAAATGCTAGGTTTCTTTATACGTTTTAAATACCTAAAAGCATCTATGGAACATTTTAACCTAGATTATAACAATCATGGCATGCTTAGGAGATCCTCAGGTTAATTTCAAGTTTTTATTTCTCCTTGCAACCTATGGATGTTCAATTACTTTCTTCATTAACTAACAATGGTATCAGAGCCTGCCTTATGCTATGTATAATTAATAGTAATATGTTAAAATAAGATTTTCTATTAATTGATTAAGTTTACTATGCATGACTTAGGTTTACAATTCCTGTTTTAGAAAATGATGAGATAAATAGATTAAATTTTTGCTCAAACTTAGTCTAGGTAATTATCATATAAAATTAGCTATGTTTTAAAACACTTGTCAATGCTTCAAATAAGCGTCGTCCTGTACTTCACTTAATTAAAGAACGAAATCTTTAAATCATAATTATTCATGGTTTAACGAATCAAAGTACCCGTAGTAATTTTGGCAAGGAATGGACAAGGCTGCTCATTCACTTCAAGGGGGCCTCTACTACCTGGAAATTATCATCGCTATTGGATTTAAGTATAACCAAGGGATGTTTATAGCTTAGTTGATTTCTAGTATGGGAATTTATTCTACATATGTTTTTACAAATGTGGTTTAAGTTGTTAATATTAAAACATGTAGACATAGGTGCAAAAACTTAAACATGGACCTTGTTTGTTTTGCGTGCTATGTGGTATCTTGGCATAATGGATGATTATGATATACCAGTCAGAGCATGTTCCCTTAGAGCTAATAATTCCTAATAGTCAGAAATTATTATTTCATAATTATATCCATCGTATAGACTAGGGCGATACCAGTGAAACCAATGAAATCCCTACAACTATATTAAGGTGCAAAAATGTCTTCCCGTCATAAGTCGTGATACGAGCCTTATTAACGGATGTAAGCACATGTACAACATTCCTTCCGTTAACATGTTCTTGGTCATGAGACTAGAGGGGGTTAATGCCTTAATTAAAGAGGGTTAGTTGTCCATATTATTTGAGCTAATGCTAAATTGGAGATACATTTAAGGAGTCGTACAATTGGGTACGCACGTCTCGAGAAAGAGAACTCAAATAGATTAGCAATTGTAAGAGATGCAAATGGACGGGTTCCAACCATGGTTAATCGTTATGACTTGACATGCGATAGTGGGGGTCATGATGAGTAACTGTAGATGCTACCTACTAAGGAAAATTGGTACAACCAGATTTCCAAAAGGGCTATTTAAATGTTAATAAAATAGTGTGGAATTATGTGTTTAATTAAAGACCTTATATTAAATGCATGTACATATGCTAATGTCTAAACAAATTCTATCTTATATCTAGGTTAAACAATTAATCCAAACATAAACTTTCACCCGATACTTGACACCAAACTGACAGGGATCTATTTTGATGTCTGGTTCAAAGTTCTTAGAGAGGAACTTAAGAAAAGCCACATGGATTATGTCATGGATAATCCAGAATTAGTCAATACAAATGCTAACGATTCTATCCAAGAGAAAGAAGCATATCTTAGGCACAAGAGGGATGCTTTAGATGTATCACTTGTGATGCTTGAGACCATGAGCTTGAAAATTAAGAAACAACATGAAGGTATGGATTTAAAAACCATGCTAATTCTTCTTAGAGGACCTCATGCAAGCATTAAAGTTGAGTGGAATGAAATTTTGAAGTTCCTTCATAACTCTGGGAGAGATGATGGGATCCTAGCCACCGAGCGATGAATCAAGTACCTACAATATTTGAGAAGATTGGCTAAAATAGGAATCGAGATAGTTTCTAAGCATGATATACAATTAATGATAGGAACCATGTCTGATAAATATTCACCTTTTGTGAAAGAGTATCTTATGTCAAAGAGGACTGACAATACATCTGAGTTTATTAAGAAACTTAGAAGTTTTGAGCGAGGTCTGGTGGCAAGAGGAAAAAGTACCTTGGTGAGTAAACCTTGCATTAAAGGTAAATGTTTAAAACCCATCGATAGGAAAGTAAAAAATGTGGTTATTGAAAAGGGGAAAGCCAAAGGATTATGCTTCCTATGTGGAAGGCCCAGACATTGGAAACATGATTGCAAATCTTAGATTTTTGAATAAATGAAGAAGAAGCCAAGTCAGACATCTACTTCAGGTATGTACATGATAGAGAGTTTCTCTACAATTCCCTTTGAGTCTATTTGGGTATTCAATACTAGTTGTGGTACTCATATTTATACTACTGTACAGGGTTTGTGGAATAGTAGAAGGCTTGCCAAGAAGGAAATGGACCTAAAAGTTAGAAATGGAGCATGGGTTGCTACAACATCTGTAGGGACATATAGCCTTCATTTGCTTAGTGCCTAGTGCCTAGTTTTAGTTTTGAACAATTGCTATTATATTCCAGCTGTCACTAAGAATATTATTTCTATTGCATTACTAGCAACGAAAGGATTTAAAATTTTATTTTCTCACAATAAATGTCAAATTCACTGTGACAATATTCTTTATGCTTATGGAATATCTTTGAATGGCATATATGTTCTAGATACTAAAACTGAAATTCTAAATATGAACATTGTTAAGAAATCAAAATTGGATAATGAGATATCCTCTTACTTATGGCATTATCATCCAGGTCACATAAATGAGACTCGCTTAACTAAGTTACACAAATGTAGAGACTTAGGCCCAATGGAATGGGCTTCCTATGGTGTGTACGAACCTTGTTTAAAAGGGAAAATGACTAAGAAACCTTTCAAAGGAAAGGGTCAGCATGCCACTGGTACTTTGGAAATAATACATTCCGATGTATGTGGTCCAATGAGTGTTAAGACACATGAGGGTTTCGTCTACTTCATAACCTTTATTAACGATTACTCGTGATATGGTTATTTGTACCTTATGAGGTACAAGTCTGAAAGTTTTGATGCTTTTAAAGAATTCAAAATTGAAGTAGAGAAACAGCTTGGGAAAAGTATCAAAACCTTCGATCTGATCAAGGCAGTGAATACTTAAGCCAGGAGTTTCAGGATTATGTAAGGGATAATGGTATTTTATCCGAATGGACACCTCCTTATATACCCCAACACAATGGAGTGTCAAAAAGGAGGAATCGAACCCTACTCGATATGGTTCGGTCCATGATGAGCCAAGCAGAACTTAGTAGATCCTTT
>CATIWQ010144446.1:0-17591 GCA_949673415.1 Euphorbia schlechtendalii | reverse complement strand
CCGTGTTTGTTAAAGTTAACTAGTATATGAAATAATTTATTAAATAAAATATAGTAAAAAACAATGAAATTTGTCTCGGTTTTACAGAAAACCGAGGTAACGTTCACGCATTAGACCACACTCCTTTCCGTGCATATTGCCTTAGTTTTCGTTCAACCGAGGTAATATGCACAATTTTACCTCGGTTGTTTTGAACCGAGGCCAAGGCTGACGCGGCATTTCTCTCGGGGGCTTTGGCCTCGGCTAATAACCGAGGTAAATGGGCCTATTTCAACCGAGGCCAAAGGCCATGTTCTACACTAGTGTCTCTACTATACTTGCTCTTAGGAAATATCTATATAGTTTACATCTTCTATAATCTTTTCATGCATCTGTCTATTCATCATTTTACCATCAAAACTCTATAATTTATCTTATTTCTTTTGTTCCGTAACTCTATTTGATCCTTAGAACCAAATTCCTTCCATGTGGGATCGATATCTTTTAAAACTACATCACAACTGTATACTTGCAGTTATCATTATTTTTCTATTTGATATGCGGTACTGATAACACCTATTCAATTTAGAACTTTTATATTATCAGTAGAAAAGTGGCGAACAAGTTTTTGGCACCATTGTCGGGGATAACCTTTAGGAACGAGTATACCCAAAATCTTGTGAATAGATCTCCAGCTTCTTGTAGATTTCTTGTGCAGTCTCACAACCAGATACCCTCCCTGTTAAACTTTGTAAGATTTAGCTCCTAATGTAAGTAATTGATGACTATCGCATCATTATAATTCTGGATCAACAACAACACGTACCCCATCCCGCATTATAGTAGGAGATCTGGGGCTTAATTCTATTGCTAGCCATGCTTGCATCCTTTGGGATTGAATCAATTTTTTCATGCAATTTTTTCAAAACATGTCATGCTATCCATAAAAAAAATGGAGGCCTGGTCACAAAAATTCTTCTTGAATGAGTGTTGTCTGCCATGAGCTGGAATTGTAGTTATTGTAAGCTATTAAGATCTTTAACTTTTAGATAGTGAGTCTAGAAGCTGAGCACTTGCTTTGATAACACTTGTTGATCTAATTTAGTTTAAATAATCGAGTAGAGGGGTGAGGGTTGAATACGATTACTTGGTTCTTTTTAAGATTTATAAAAATTGATTCCAAGTTAGTTTTTAGAAGCGAGATGAGTTAAGTTTATTGTAGGTTTTGTTCTAAAAACTATAAACTACTCAGCATCGCTGATATAGTTTATCTTCAATTTGTGCTAAGTAAGCTACTCAGCTTGGATTGATTTTTCAAGCAAAATATGAACTATCGGAGAGATGATGAATGAGCAAAGCACTATAAAGGAGATTAAAGGGTTAAGAAAGATTACACCTTAGATTTTATCCTTGTTCCGCCCCTAGCCAATATCCAATCCCCGGATTCCTTTCCGAGCTTTAATCCACTAGTGATTTATTTCCTTCCCTCCTTAGGCGGAGAAGCTTTTATAGTGAACTGACAAAAAACAAAAGGTATCTTTCTTTGTAACTACCACTAAAACTCAGTTTAGGTACCCTTCATAAACTGACTTCTTGATTATGAATATAAGTTTACGAGTGAAGGAGTTCAACTTATAAAAAAGTGTTGAATCCTTTTACAATGTTAAAGCTTAGCTAATACTATAAGCTAATCTGATTTCTCTCTATTACAAATACATGGGAAACTAAGCGTTTGTATTTTATTTCTTGAGAATGGAATTTTTGAATGTTATGATTTCTTTGATAGTATCTTTAGCTCTTAAGAAAGGTGATTCACCAAGTTTGAATGTTTACTTTAGTCTTCTATTTATACTTGAAGGTGTTAAAAGTAGCCATTACAAACTTCTTGTATTGACTTGCTCTTCAATTTCTCTTCTTTTCATATCTTTCAAATATGCCTGTTTGAAACAGATTCCATGATGTTTAAAGATAGAAAATTTGAATGTTGAAGCTCGAGATTTATCTGTTAATCTTGATGAATCAAAAACTCATTTTTTCAAGCAAATCCGTTTTGAGAGAGAAGTATGTGACATTAAACGTGGAAGCTTGTAATTTGTTTGAATGCTGATGTTGTAGAGAGCGCAGAGACATTGGAAAAATAGCGCATGTTACAAGATGCCTTTTACCTTGGATGCTATGAGGAATCTCCAACATTCTGCACTGGCACCTTTTGGTTGTGAGGACCACTTGGATATCCTTTTTAATTTCAGCGCTTTTTACCTGAAAGCATCAAAAGAATATTCCGTCCTTAATAGATAGAGTTAAACGTACAAGTGTCATAATATTCCAAGTGTCAAAGTAACTCAACTTTTAATAAATAAAAGCTACTCAGCTTCGCTAAGTCTATATCTCATAAACTACGTAGTCCTCAACATATCTCAGCTTTTCTTACTCTAAGCCATAACTTAATTAAAACTTAGTAGACTGAGTTGCTTTTCCTAAAACAAACTCAATTAAACTTGTTTAATTAAGAGTCTACTTAGTACTTAACTAATTTCACTATCCTAAACAATTTGTTATTTCCAAAACGTTTTTTAAGTACTGTGAAGTACTATTAACTTAGGTTCAACATAAACCACTAGTTAGTGGCAATATCACAAGGAAAATCATACATTTTCTATTGTGAACCACTAGTTTGTGACATAGATCACAAGGAATATCATTTTCTATTGTAAACCGCTATTTGGTGGCATAGATCATAAAGAAAATCTTATCTTTTCTATTGTGAGTTATTATTTAGTGGCCTAGATTATAAGGAAATTTCCACATTTTCAATTGTGAACTATTAGTTAGTGGCATCACAAGAAAAATTCCACATTTTCTATTATGAACCACTAGTTAGTGGCATAGATCACAAGGAAAATATCATACTTTCTATTGTAAAACGCAAGTTAGTAGTATATATCACATGGAAAAGTTCTATCATTTACTATTGCAAACCACTATCCAGTGGCATAGAGCGCAAAGAAAATCTCATCTTTTATATTGTGAACCACTAATCAATGGCATAGATCACAGAGAAAATCTCATCTTTTCTATTGTGAATCACTATTTAGTGGCTTAAATCACAAGGCAAATTCCACATTTTTTATTATGAACCCCTATTTACTAGCATTAATCACAAAGAAAATCTCAATTTTTCTATTGTGAACTGCTATTTAATGGCTTGGATCACAAGGAAAATTCAACATTTTCTATTGTGAATCTCTATTTAGTGGCATAGATCACAAAGAAAATCTCCTCTTTTCTATTGTGAACCAATGTTCAGTGGCATAGGTCACAAGGAAAGTCTCGTATTTTCTATTGTGAACCGTTATCTAGTGGCACAGATCACAAAGAAAGAAAATCCCTCTTTTCTATTTTGAACCGCTATCTAATGACATAGATCACAAGGAAAATCTCATATTTTCCTTGTGAACCACTATTTAGTAGCCTAGATCACTAAGAAAAATTTCATCTTTTCTATTGTTAGTGGCATAGATCATAAAGAAAATTCCATCTTTCCTATTGTGAACCATTACTTAGTGGTGTAAATCACTAAGAAAATCCCAATTTCTATTGTGAATTGCTAGTTAGTGGGATAGATCACAAAGAAATAAAAAAATCCTCACTTATCTAATTTTGACTTCCACATGCATGTTTTATCTTGTTAATGAGCAAGTACACCCACATGTCATAGATGTTGAGCGAAGGATGCCAAAATTCACTATGATATGGTCATTCTTGATTGAATGGCAAAATTTTTTATTTCCCAACAAAATAAATCAAGGAAACTCTGAGCACGACCATATCTCTCAAATCGTTAATTTTTTCAAAACGATCCTTTAGAACATTTTCTTCGTTTCATTTTTATCTTTTAAACAACATCTAACTCGATATACTTTCGATAAAAATTGGTATAATTCATATTGTACTAGTTTGCATTTTGGTATAATGTTCATTATACCATATTTCTTTATACCAAAAAGCTGATATAACAAACATCATACTATATCTCAAACTCGTATAATACGCATTATATAACCTGAAAAAAATCAGTTATAAAGAAATATGGTATGATGAAAATTATACCAAAATGCAAACTAGTACGTAATATGAATTATACCAATTTAACTTTCAATTTTTTTGTCGAAAGTATATCAAGTTGTATTTTGTTTTAAAGATAAAAAATAAAATGAACAAAATATTCTAAATAATCGTTTTAAAAAAATTAACGGTTTGAAAGATATAGTCGTTTTAAGTTAAGAAATTAAAATTAATTAAGAGAGGAAATTCTTAAAAAAATTAAGAAAGAAAATTGTTATTAATAAGGTTAGATAAAATTACAATTAAATTTAATTAGTTAGAGATTCTTACAATTAGTGATAATTTGACTAAATTACTTATTCATATTCTTGCATTTGTCAAAAAAGCCTTATTTATATAGATGTCAACATGTCATATATATGTTCAAACAACCAACGATGAACCTAGAATTATTATTTTGAAGTAACATCCTAAATATATACATGCTAAAAATAAAATAAAAATGACTTTATATTTATGAAAAGTTCGCCTATTCCAAAGCAATATTTTTGTCATAATAAAATTAAAACCATTTTTCGTAAAATGAGTGAAGCAGAATCACTCCATTTGTTACCAATACTCGTCATAATAATCATTTTTATGTGTACACAAGGTTGTGAAATGTCTTGCCTTTCCACAAAATCCACACACCGATTTTGCTTCAGGCTTGCTCACTGTCTTCTTTTTTGCAACTTTCTTGCTAGAAATGTTTGAGTGGTTATTTGAAGTATTTTCTTTGACTGGATGAGGAACTAGTACCTGTTTGAAGGATGTAAGCTCAATAAATAACTCATCCAATCTCTTGAAAAGTACACCATCATATCCTTCAATAAACTCAACCTTTTCCAAGAGGTAACGAATGTCAAGAGACATGGAAGAACCAATGTCTTCCAAGTGTTCACATCACCTCACTATCTTCTTGAAGATTTTTCTTAAATTTTTTGTCAGCTTAATAAAATTATGGAGTACCTTAGCAATCTCGTCAAAAGAAAAAAGAGGTTGAGTATTTACCTCAATGCCTATCATCTTTTTGTCACTCTCAGCAATCTTGTCAGTAGTGGATTTTGACTTTGAAGTACTTGTTAAGTTATCGTTGGGCTCACCATCAATGGCCATTAAACAAATGTTGGCAGTTGCTTCTTCACATTAAGAATATGTTTTCAAAATCCAAGTCTCTCCAAATAGCAGCATGTGTCATTTCCTTCTTACCAAATGTCTTGAATTTGTCATTCTTTGATTTAGGCAGTTGGACTGGATATACCCCTTTCTCCACAACCAAAGAACTTGATGTATTTCTGTATTTTACCTTGCCTTTTTCTTCCTTATCACACGACGCCATAGATGGCCTGTCGCAACCAAAATGACTGGTGTTGCATGAAAGTGTTGCAATTTTAGGGGAAAAAATGATTTTTCGCAACACATATAAAAATGTGTGAAATAAGTGTTGCCATAATTAAGAAAGTGTAAAACAATTCACTTTTTTGCAACACTTTTCGCTTACTATTACAAAAAACATTGATGAACAGTGAAAATATAAAGGCAGGATGCTTTGCCGCTTATTTTTAGATGCAAAGTTAAAATAAGAAATAAATAACAATATTAAAAAAAGTGACAAATAAATAGCATATTCACATTATTGTCTCCACTTTGTCTATTTTCAGATTCATTCCCTACCTCTTTCCCTCTCTACTTCTTTCTCTCTAAGTGAAATCACTATCTTTCCTATCTCTCTGCAGAAACCATCCACAAACCATCTCTCTTTCTCATAGATCAACCTTTAATCTCACTCCAATTTTGCATTTTTTTCAAAATCATTACCAGAAACCCTAATTTTGCAGACGATGGCCATACATACAAACCCCAAAAAGCACTCAAAGGAGGAGGAGAAGGAGGATTTTGCTTCGATCAGTTTGCGGTGGCTGCTCTTTTTAGTTTCCTATTTGGCTTTTCCGAGCTATCTCTTCTGTCCATGGCAGATTCTCTTTCTAAACATCAATTATGTCATTCTTTCCACAATCTTTTCGCATATCTATTCATTTTCTACTTCATCACTCTGTTTCTTCTCTTGTTATTAGCTTCTGGTTCTGCATCTGCTTACACGGTTCCTGGTTTGTTCTCTTTCTTACCTTTTTTGTTGTTTTGAATTTGATGTATCGATAATGATTTGAGGAATTGCAGGATTTGAAGATTTTGAAGTTTTTAGGAATGATTTTTTTAGAGAAATCTTGAGAGATGAAGTTGTGGCAAGGCTTAATGAGCTCGGAAAGGTACACCAGCCTTCTCACTTTTTCTTATTTTCAATTACTTGATTTTTTTTATTTCTCTTTCATTTTTTTGGAGATTGAAATTATTTCTCAGTTTATGATTGTTAATGGCTTTAAAATGGAATACACATCCATGAAATATACTGCAAGTATCCTGTTAATAGTTTGGCATTTGATGCGAGCTTTTGTCAAATATTTACTGTGGTTGATTTTGGAATATTCTTTCTTTTGACGTAGAGTATCGGATTAATGTGGAAAAAGCATATCTCTTTCATTTTATGTTGCATCCTAAATTTTATCTGAGTTCTTTCTTCTATGTGTTAAAGTCTAAACCATGATAGAAGCTTTAATGCTATACGGAAGATGAAAATAGATTAACGATCTCAAATATTAGTTCCATATGTGATGGGAAAGAATGGTGCTGTTGCTAAAATAATAATTTGCATTGTAAAATATTTTACCACTTTGAGCATTTTGATTTTCAGAAGCTCAAGTTAAAAAGATCAGATTAGTGAATTTTACTACATTGCTTCAACTCAAGCTGCAACTTTAGATGTTTTCTGTTAAGGTAGAAAATGGACTTGTATTGAAGTTAAGTAATGTTGATAATATGGTTTATTAAATCAATAGGTGAGTGATACTGATGGCTATTTTGAAAGAACATTCATGAGTGTAGCTTCTGTGAGGGCGAGAAAACTTATTCGTGATTGGATGGAGGATGTTGGTCTAACAACGTTAGCAACATTCCATGTGGAAAACATGGTTTCTAAAAATCTTGACTAATACCAAATGCAATTTTCAGGTGGATAAACTCTATAAGAAAGAGATCCAACGGATTGTCATCTTCTACTAAAAAAACATCAATGTGGAAAGGTAAACTAAACATAATTCTGTTTCCAATGGTTTTTACTTTCACATACATAAGTTGGGGTATATATAAGCTGTGATTTTGTAAAGCATTGTTATGTTTCATGTTCTAGGCTTCTAGAATGACTTTTCCCACTCCTTTCCAACTCTATTTTCCTTCTTCCTAGAAATGGGCTCCAAAATTCTTCCTTGGGTAATTGATTTCTTCATACGATACTTTTTCATGCTTCCTTTTACTTGAAGATCATTTACATTGTGAAATTCACCAGCGCTAGTTATGATTTCAAGTAAACCCTCGCAATGTGCTGCATCTAGGAATTTCAGATTTTCTACAACAGCCAATCGTGGGTCCTCCCTCTTCAATTCATACCCTCAGATTGCGGTTAATTAGGGCATGTTGAGTTCAAATCTCAAATCAGTCATCTCTACATTTTCTAGGCATAGATTTGTCACCCGAGCCGAATCAAAGGAGTGTGCCAATGGTGAAGTAGCAGAAGGAATTGTAGATGTTGAACAAGAGACGGAAGCTATTGCTGAAGATGATGAGGCAGTTCACTCTTTCAATTTTTATACCTAACTGTACGGAAATTCTTTACCTAGATATTGAATAGAAGAGGAGTGGAAGCATCAAAGAAGGAAAAGCTAATTCCAGATATCAGGACCGGAGATGTGCTACAGATTAAATTGGCAATTCTCTTTTTGCTTTTTTATGTTTGTTTAGTTCTCTAGTATAAATTAGTGCTTTTGGAAATTGATTTGTGTGGTTAATGAATAGGAAGTTCCATAAAATAGGCATAGGCTTTCAATCTACAAAGGGATTGTAATTTCAAAGCAAAATGCTGGAACACTACAGTTAGGGTTTGGAGGATCATTGCTAGTATAGGCGTTGGATTGTTTTCCCTCTATGAGTAATTTTGACTCTTTAATCTGTTAGGTTATATGAGAGAATTTGTGCCATAAACAAATGTAAGATCATGTTCGATGGCATTCATTTATAGAGGGTTGGCTTTAACATTTCTGTATTTGTGCCGTAACCTATGAGCTTTCTTTTTTTTAGTTTCCTTCTTAGAGTGATTAAGTTTTCATGTATCATCTTAATCTTGCATTTTGATATTGCAGCTACTCCCCAAATATAAAAGAAATAAAAGTAGTGAGCCACAAGAAGGTGAGGAGGGTAAGGTCGTATTATTTGAGGGACAAGCTTCCAAAGCTCTCTACATAAAACATGAGGAGATTTGGTCCTGCAGAGATGTAAGAACCAAATTTCCATGTATCATTTTTTTCCTTTTATTTTTTATGCAATTTATTGGGGTGGTGTTTCGATTTTGTGAAATTTATGTTACTTTCGAACTATGCTTGTGTAATTAACTTATTATTACTAATCTCAGTTGAGCAATTCTCAATTTTGTTTCATTAGTTTGCTTGTATTTTTATTTCTTGGGATATACTTCATCTCAAGTGCTATAATTTGTGTCCTTCCCTAAACGGAATAGGAACGAAGAGAAAGCATGATAGGAGTAATTAGCAATCTGATATTTAATTAATTAATTGATAATGTGCTTACATTGTAGTAATAGTCTATATATACACATATATTACAATTGTTTATAAGATGAAAAAATAGTAAAACTAATTACTAAATGGTCATCAAAGAAGCATCAAAGTTTGATAGTTGAAAGTATTTCAAGTCAACCAACATTCTTTGTTTTGTGAGAGGGCCCAAATCTGATTGCAGGAAAGATTAAAGGTCACGAGAGATCCAAAATAACAAGTCTCGGTGGAAATAAATTGAGGGTGTAAGTATAAATTTTGACCATTTTTTTATCGACCTTTATTCACATTACTTGCGATGTACTCATGCATTCATCATCTAGTTGTATATTTAGTCTAACATTGCACCTGGCAGTGGCTTTATGATTACTAAGTATTTCTTTCTAGGACGAGACCCGACTCTTAATCTTCATTGTTTCTCTTAGTTTTTTTCATTATCCTACATGTGCCATGGCATTTGATGCAAAGTATGCACGTTGGCTAGAAGAACATAACATGTAGATTGTTGGGCTTGTTGTATTCTTATGTGAAATATTTATCTTCTATGATATGAGTACAGGTCAATGCAAAAGCAGCAATGGTTAACCAGGTAATAAATCTTGATATGTGATTTGTACTCTTTAGGATTTAGTTATTAATACTATGTCTGCTTTTATTTTATTCTTTATCAATTTATTTTATTCCCAAAGTATATTAGTTAAAGAAAGGCTCCATTTACAAAGGCTTTTTGAATTTCATTGCCATGCTTTGCTTGTCATTTCATTGCAACCTTTTATTATGTATTTTTTTCTCTTTATGCAGCCCATGAGCATGGTCTTGCCTGGTGTGGTTGGGTTTAATTTGTCAGGAAAACTCAAGAATGGTGTCACAGCTACTGATTTGGTTTTGACTATAACACAATTGCTAAGGAAGCACAGTTTACTGGCAAGTTTATGGAGTTCTACGTAAATTATTTAATAGTGTTCTCTAACTTCCTTTTGAGATTGGTGATTGTTGTTTTATGATAGGCTTATCTCACTTTAACATGTTTCTTTTTGTTTCAATATGCAGGTGAAGGTATGGGTGAATTATCATTGGCAGAGATGATATCGATGTACTGAAGATTAGCTCTCTTGGATTTGCACTTTGATTCAGTGAGTGTTGTTTTGATCCAATAAATTTTCATTTCAGGTTTGGATGATAGGGTCAGATAGACCTTTCCTCATTGAGATACAAAATGCCCACCAAGTGCCTACAGAGAGTCTTGTAAAAGAAATAGAAACAAAGATAAATAGCTCAAATCATAAATTGGTGAGTTATTTTCAAGCTTCAAGGTTGTGTATTCTTTTACTGATTTTATACCATTGTGAAAGTCTAATATGGATGAAGGTTGGCATTAAGAATCCTAAAATGATATCAAATCAACGTTGGGCTATGATTTAGGAAGGGGAAGCTGAAAAGCAGGTAAGTTTCATTTTTTCATCTTATGTAAACTAACGAGCAGAAATAAGTTCTAAAAAGAAATTCTATCTTCTTGTGATGTAACTTTCAGACTAGCATCAAGCTGTTTCAGTCAGTCGATGTATTTTGATTTCCATCAATGTATTTTTGTGTTGCTGTTTGGCACTTAATTTCTTGTGAATAACATTGGCCTAAATAGCATATAATTTTGACTCTAACGTGAGTTTATTATCAAATTTGTTTATTTTAGAATCTCTAAATCTGTATTCAAGGATATTAAGCTGTAGAAAATTGTTTCACAACTTGATTATTTTCTTTAAATTTCTCATTAAGCGATAACATTCTTCTTTTGTTCTTCTATAATGTAGGTTGTGAATCTGCTTATGAAGATAATGAGAGCAATGCTTCATACGCATGGAGAGTAGTTCAAACTTCAAATGTGTAAAGATTGGTTTGAGAATCTTTTGGAAACACTTTACACTTTTAGTAGCATTATTTTTAATTTGTATAGTATTATGTATTTTTTAATTCTCGTTTGAATTTGTATATAATTGAATATTATGCATTATGAATTATATATAAGAAATGAATTTCATTTTTTTTAATTATGGTATCAATTAAGTGTTTTACAAATGTGTTGCAATAAACGCAAAAAGTATTTCAAATGCGATATATGTGTTTTTAAAAAAGTGTTGCGAAAATTGGACATGGTGTTGCAAATATGTTAAAAGTGATATAAGAAAAGTGTTTCCATAAAAAACAAAAGTGTTGCGAAAAAAACTAACGGACGTTAACGTTGACGTCGTTGGGTATTTTTTGCAACACAACAGAAGTCGTTGCAAGTACTAAAAAAGTGTTGCGAAAAGTCACTTGTCGCAACACATTTCTTAGTGTTGCAATAAAAAAAATATGTTGCGAAAACGACTTTCGCAAGGGAAGCATCACCAAAGACTTTTTTCACGAAAAAGTGTTGCGACAAGTGCTTTCGCAATACTTTTGACACTTTAGGTAACATTTTATCATTGTTGCGACAGAACATCTATGGCATAGTGTCATTTCTTTGATTTCATTTAGAAAATATCTATCTAAACTTATCATCATTCTTCATAAAGCGCTTAAACCTTCTAGTCAGCAGCAACATCTTTTCATCAGAACCATCAGTACACCATAGATAGCTTGTTGCAACTAAATTGCCTGCCTGGTGTTGCATGAAAGTGTTGCAATTTTGAAGAAAAAATTGATTTATCGCAACACATATTAAAAAAATGTTCTAAAGGTGTTGCAATAACTATTGAAGTAGATCATATACATTTTTACTATAACACTTTTTCAGTTTTCATGGCGAAAACATTGATTAAAGTGAAAGTTGGTGGCAAGACATCTCTCGCTTAAATTTTGACAAGTGAAACTAAAAGAGCCTATAAAATAAAAATTTATCTAAAAACAAAGTATACTCTCTCTTCTTCTCATTCTTTTTTGTTCGATGTTTTTCCTCCAAAATTAAAAATCCTTTAATCCCCAAATTGAAAACCTTTTAGGCTTTGCATGGGAGGGGGAATTTGAATGTAAAGGAAAGGAAAGGAGCCAAAACCTGTGCTTAGGAGAAAAAATGGAAGAACACTACCACAAGTTTTTATTGGAGCTGGCTCCTCTAATTTCCATTCATTATCTTTATTTAGGCCCCCCAAATCAGTGGAATCTAGGAGGAAGTTGATCGCAAAGTTTTGACTATACTAATTTTAAATAGGTTTATATTAGGTGATGTTGTCAAAAACCTTGTTCCCCACTTTCCTATTGATAAGATAAAAGTTCAAAATATGAATAGGTGTTGTCAATACCGCTTTTCAAATAGAAAAAATGGTGACCCTTGCAAGTATACAATTTCGATGTAGTTTTAAAAGATATCGATCCCACAGGGAAGGAATTCGGTTCTTAAGACCAACTAGAGTTACGGAACAAAAGAAATAAGATAATTTGTAAGGGTTCGGATGGATTGAATGAATAGATAGATAAATAGACAGATGCATAAATAGATTAGAGAAGGTGTAAACTATATAGATATACCCTAAGAACAAGTATAGTAGATAAAAACATGCAAAATCATCAAGAAGATTTCATACACTAGATAACTTCAACAAACTCGGTTCTAGAGCAAAACATGAAATGACTTTTCTAGATCTAGGGTAAGCGAATTATGACACTTATAAGAACCTGGATAATAATAATACTATGCTTAGTAAGGGTTGCTCTCACATAGCTATATTTAGCAAGTGACCACTCCAAAAATGTTGGCTCATTAAACAGCATTATAATCACAGATCCATTGATTATGCACAATCTTGTTAGCCCCGAAATCACACTTAAAGTTAACTCGAAAGCATATAACTTAATTAATATAAGAGATGCAAGACTAAATACTCATTATGACACATAGACATATCATAAACTTTGATATAGAAAGTATAAGTAGAAAATAAAGTAAAGTTGTAAGTTATGCAAGTGAAAGCTAAAGTTGATCAAACCGTATCCACTCTTTAATGGGAGTTATCAATTCCCTCAATTCCTGCGTCTACTTTGAATCTGGTCTCGACTCGTACAGAACCTCCATTACGATACTATTCTTTGTGAATATCGAACAAATGAATGTTGAAGAATGAAAACTTTTATTGATAAGTGTTTTGCAATTACACTCAAACAACAATCGCTCGAATAAGTGGAGAAATCTAGTGATCGAAATAATCATCCAATCACTTGCACATTTTTCTCGCTATAACTTTGAACTGGTGAAATCTATAGAATTTTCACTTTCTATTGAATATAAGGCATATCATCTATTATGCTCTCTATCATGTACCACACCATGCACTAAATTGATGTGATTTGAATCCTATTTATAAAGTATGAAGGGTTGCGTCCATCCAAATGAAGAGTCGTGTCCATTGGCGAAGGGTTACATCATTTCATTGTGATTGGATGCAAAGTCTTATCCTTATCTACAATGGAAAGGCACCTTTTCATGATTGGTTGACTTCCAAATGGTGTCTTTTCATCTAGTAGTTGATGACGGTTGATCATTTTTATCCGGCGGTTGGTAGTTGAGAAGAATTGACCAATAACCGTCACAAGTCGCGACCGTGAATTACATGTCATGATCATGAGTAATGGTTGACAGCTTTCTATTTTGAAGAATAATAAGTCACGATTGTGAATGGGTGTCACAACCGTGAATTGTGTTTTTCTTCAAAATTCTTCCTGCAACTTTACCGATCTTCGACAGCTTCAATCCTAAGTCAAATCCTTGTGTTCCATGCATCTTTTTGCACCTTTTTCACACTTGTTACATAGAATTCCACTTTTGATCATTTCACTCCCAAGATTCACCTAGTTCCTGCATTCACATAAAAAACAACTACATACCACATGAAATCTTTTATACGAAGTATAAAATGACTCAAAACCATATCGTTTTATGATTGAAAATATCATGATATTAAGTGTAATTATACACTTATCACACCCCCACACTTAACTTTTTCCTTGTCCTCAAGGTAAACTCAACAGAAGTGTATAAATTAGTAATGCAAGTTCGTACCTCATTTGGCAAAAGACTATTGTAATAAGTACCAAATTCCCACGTTGCATAAAGTT
This sequence comes from Euphorbia schlechtendalii, assembly GCA_949673415.1. Taxonomy (NCBI): domain Eukaryota; kingdom Viridiplantae; phylum Streptophyta; class Magnoliopsida; order Malpighiales; family Euphorbiaceae; genus Euphorbia; species Euphorbia schlechtendalii. The sequence goes on along the minus strand of CATIWQ010144446.1, from coordinate 3,738 downwards.
CAAGTAAAAGTTCAAAATTTCCCATAAATTAGTAATGTGCAATTTATATAGTTCAGTTGCATACCTTTGCTCTTAATGGAGGGCCAACCGAATCGCGTCTTTATATAAGATTTATATGCTCACTCGAATATTTCCATCTTTTAAGCATAGTATAAAGTATAAAGGACAAAAGGAGCACACTTTGGGAAGTTTAATCTCAAGGCATTTTTAGGTAACCTAGGATGCTAAAACACTCTTAGTGGTTGCATTTTATACTCCATACCACTCTCCCCTTTTTTTAGTGGTTGCATTTTATACTCCATTCCTCTTTCTCTAATTTTTTTTTCTTTTAAGCATATGTTTTTGAAGTACAGATGTGTACTTTGCACCCATTTTTCATGCTATACTACTTTTTTTCACTCATTGAATGGTTACAGTTTCTGCTCTGTACCATTCCTCACCTTTTGCATAACTCATTGGTTATCCTCTCTTTCTTTGATTTTTCTCTTAATACCCTCATCCTTTATTGATCACTTCAAAGTATTATGGCTATAGTTTCCCAACACTTTAAACATACTCAATACTTATAAGACATATTTGAAAATTGCATATAAAACTCATAGTAAGAACACTACTAGATATTAGTTCACTACTAACTTATCGGTAGCATTAAACTAAAACTATATAACTTATACTAATTCATGTTGCATTGAAATATATATTGAAACTTACTTGGAATTTTTCTCTTGAATGTTACTCACCACTCATCCTTGCTAAATGCCAAATGTTGTGCCAAAAGCGCTCACACTCTCACGTGTGCTCAAACTCGAAACAAAAATTTTGTTCTAAATTTGCACTAACTTCAAACTTGTAATACCTAACACTCATAAATAACCTTGGAACATATGTTAGTATAGTATAGGTATTGATAATGTAGAAATAACACAAATTCAAGAAAAATTTCATATTCTTCAACTTTTTTAGTTTATTTGATTTTTTTGGATTTTTATTTTTTACAAGTGCCCCCCCACACTTATAGAACATAATGTCCTCATTGTGAGAGATTTTATTAAAATCTGAAAATAAACCACACACAAATGAAAATAAAATAAAATAAAAGAAAGAAATTTAACCCTTTTGAATCATCCAAACTCGAATCTAGAGGGCTTGGTGAAATATCCAAATTCTTCATTCTGAAGTATATATTCAACTTGTGGTTCAAAGAAATGTTGTATTTCGTTAGTTGATGAACATCTTGCTGTATGGTTGCTATATCTTGATTGACATCTTTGATGAACTTTCCTCTCCAAGTATCATGTGTACTCCCCGAGGCTTATCTTGATTCATTACTTCCAATTTGAACCTCTTCAATATCTTCATCGAATTGGTTTTCTCAAAAAGTAGATCCTTCTTTCTATCTCAGCTTCCTTACCCTTATTCCATACGGTAGAAACGTAAATCTTCCTTCGTCTTCTTTGACCAATCCTGCTCTCTTCATATATACTCCTCCCATAAAGTTAAATTTCACTCTTGCACTATATTGATAGGGTAGTTGGTTCTTTGCTCCCAAAATAATCTTGCAAATCGTATGTGCACCTCCAACTCTAGCCTTTTTATGTGTAGTAAGACTAGTGATGGATTCCAAAATATACATCGGAAATTTTGGCCGTAATTGCGAAACCGCACACTCCAATATAACCAAGTCTTTCATCGATACTTTAGTAGTTTCGTGTCGGAAGAAAAGACTTTGAGAAATAAACTTATGAAGGTAAAGAAGGCTATTACTCCGAATGTTCTTGTTGGACGAGTTTTTGACATTGTATCGATACAATCCCATTAACTCAGTCCAAACATTCATTAAATCATAATCTTCTTCTTATTCAATCTCTTCATAGGTTTCTCCCAAATTAAACCACTTAATCAAATACATTAAAGTAAACTTATACTCCTCCTCTTCATTCCTAAATTTCCTTTTCAAAAAGTTCCAATCCTCCGTAACAATAAAAAAAATTCGAGGACCCATCCCTCGATAAATGAAAAACTCCTATTCACAAATTTCTCCAATCCAAATAGGAAAAAATACTCTTCTACTTCTGCATGAATTCCGGCATCAATTGAAAAAGAAGGATAATAGAAAAGTGTACCATGGAAATCAAAACTTTTAATCCTCAAGTATCTTTCATCTTCTTCTTCACTATAAATTGGAAAAGGGCATCCATACTTGGTTTTTTGATTGACTAATTTGTTGCTGTTGATTTCTTGGAAGCCATTGAATTCAAGATTGAAAGAAGGTTTTGTGTTTGATTTGGAAAAACAGAGAAAAACTTGTTTGCAAGAGATTGTATTTTTGTAAAAGAGTAATTGATTTGTGAAAATCACTTAGGAAAGTAGTTATATATATAGGAAATTGGGCAATTATGGCTGTTTCAACGAATATATACAATTATAACCGTTAGAAAATAGAGCCGTTACAGTAATAACTGCTGTGGAATCGCACCAGTCTCGATCGTGAAAGATAGTCGCGATCGTGACTTTTTCCATATAGAAACAAAAAGTTTCGACAACTAAATTCACGAACGAGATATAAGTCGCGACCGTGATATGTTCAAAATCCAAAAACTTTTCTTTTTCTTTTATTTTAGAACCACACTATCTTAAAATACAAACATTAGAAATATACTACTATATAATACTATATACATATATAATTTTGGAAAACATAAGAGATTTAAGGATCAATGGAGTTTTTCAACCCATTGACTTCATATTGATGGATGAAATCTAACTTAACAACTTCTTGGATGCAAGCATCAATCAAGTCAAGTTTCATGCATATATCTTTATCAGCCTCATCCATGTTATATTCAATAGTATTGTCACTTATCCTTAACTTAATTTTTCCTTCTGACACATCTATCAATGCTTTGCCAGTATGCATAAAAGGTCTTCCTAAAATTATAGGGCACTTTTCGTCATATGCAAAATCTAGCACAACAAAGTCTGTTGGAAAAACAAATTTATCCACTTTAACTATTACATTTTCAATTATGCCATAAGGACATTTAATAAACTAGTCAGCCAATTGCTAAACCTTATTTGTCCTTTTAACTTCATCATCAAGCTTCAACTCTTTGAAGATCGATAAAGGCATAAGATTTATAATAGACCCAAGATCACATAAAAATTTTGGAAATGAAATGTTTCCAAGTTTACACGGTATTGTGAAACTCCCTAGATCTTTAAGTTTAGTGGGCATTGTAGCAGTTATTATTTTGCTACAATCTTTAGTTAAAGATACTTTCGATATTCCTTCTAAACTGCGCTTACAAGATAAAAAGTTCTTTAATAAACTTGCCATAGTTAAGAATCTGCGTAATGGCTTCAATGAATGAAAAATTGATTTCCAGACCTTTAAGTTTGTTGATGAACTCTATGAATTGCTTATCCTCATTCTTCTTCTTTATTCTTTGTGGAAATGGTGGTTGAGGGGGATTAACTATTCCGGAATTAAGTTGTTCATCCACTCCTGCTTTATCATTGGATTTACTCGGATAATCATTTGGTACTTCAACAACATCATTAGCAAGCATACCCGAAGGATTTTGTTTTTCTAGTAATTTACCACTACGAAGGGCTATAGCATGCACATTTTCCTTAGGATTTCCTTCTATGTTACTAGGTAAATGGCCTTTTCCTCTAGATGGAATAGCACTTGCTAATTGACCAACTTGTATCTCCAAATTATGAATGGAAGATGAT
>CATIWQ010144441.1:0-10121 GCA_949673415.1 Euphorbia schlechtendalii | reverse complement strand
AGTGAGCTAACATTTTTGGAATGGTAACTTGCTAAATATGGCTATGTGAGAGCGACCCGTACTAAGCATAGTATTGATGTTGTCCAGGTTTATATAATTGTCTTAATTCGTTTGCGCTAGACTTAGAAAAGTCATTTCATGTGTTCCTCTACCGTGAATAATTGAATATCTGAATGTCTAGAACCAAGTTTGTTAAATTAATCTAGTGTTCGTAATAACTTTGATGATTTTACATATTTTCTTTGCCATACTTATTCGTAGGGAATATCTTTATATTTTTTATCTTTTCTAATCTTTCATATATTTGTCTATCCATCCATCATTCCAACTAAAATCCAAAAATATTTTATTTTCTTTATTCTGTTTTCCCTTGTTGATCTTTAGAGCTAGTCCTTCCCTATGGGATCGATATCTTTTAAAACTACATCACAACTGTATACTTGCAGTTATCATCATTTTTCTATGTGATAAGTGGTACTGACAACACCTTTACTTTATGTGAACAAGTTTTTAGCGCCATTGATATATAGCCAAATCTTGTGAACAAACTATTAAACTTATCAGTAGAAAAGTGGTGAACAGTCTTCGACGATGGTGTTATGTTGGCCAACCTTATAAGGTGTTTAACTACTTTGGGGAACTTAGCTTCAATTTGCTTTGTTACCTCTACCTTGACTTTTTTGGCCCCTTTTTGTCTCGATCATGTCATCTTCTGTTTGACTGACTTAATGGTCAATGGAGATTTTGTGTTTAACGATCTTTCTATCTATCATTGCTTTTCATAGGACCGGGCAAATGCTATCATGTGTTGTCTAAGTACCTATGTTATCTCTCATTTTTCATCAAGTGTCAAATCATTTGAAATTATTATAGGGGATTCATTTATACCCAAATTAATTTCATCTGATGATTTGTCATGTGTGATAAAAACATTTTGCTCATGTTCACAAGAATATGTGATGTCATCTAAAAGGATATCAAGCAAACAAGCAAAGTTCGACGCATTCGAAGATTTAAAAACCTCATTGGTAGAGTTTGTAACATAAAAGAGTTTAAAATAATAACTTTTACATTATTAGAATCCTCATTTTCCACATGCGGAGGTTCTTCTTTCCCAATGATCACCTTTTCGTATTAGTACTCATGGACTGGTTTCCCCACGGGTGTGTCTACGGATTCTATCCACTCAAGATTTTCAGCTTTCTCAAAAACCTCATTGTAAGAAGTGAAAGTTTCGGTCCCGATGTGAGCGAATGACGTTCAACCCGCGGGATCACCGTGAGGTGCCAGTCCCATGAGATGAGGCGTGGGGGTTTTCCAGATTGGAAAAAGAAGTGGATTTAAGTTTAAATAAAGGAACTTGTTCATGTGACAAGTTTAATAGACTCAATATCAGAACCTCTAGCCTATGGTACTCAGAGTCGCCACCAGGATTTACTCTTCTTGGAAAATTTGGTATAGCTTAGATCCGTTAATCCTAAGTGATACAATAGTTCAGAGATTTGGGTCGCGGATGAGTTACTTACTTCGTCGTTATTTGAGTTAACATTATTCTCATTTGGAAACCACACTTATGATATTTCAATTCAATCTAGATGTTTTCTGCTTATGTTTTTTCGTTATTTAGTGAGCATGCAAAAAGCGGTAAATAAAGTGCGAGAAAGTAAACACGTAGGAAAGTAAATGCGCATAATCTACGAGATTAATTACATCTTGGGATGGGGGATTTACAAATTGCCTAAATACATCAATATCTAACAAATATTACATTTGATAAATGCGATACCCGAAGGAAATTAAACCCTAACATACATCTATCCTAAACTACCTGCATCCACAAAGGTTAGCACAGAGGATATTCCACCACACAAATATGTACCAAGTGTACTACAAATGGTCGATTGGGATTTTGGCAAGACCCGTGTGGTCGAGGTAAAAAACAATGGAGATTTCAAAGTTCTTATTTCATGAAAATTGTTCATTTTTATTTTCAACTATGTTGGTCATTTTTATTAGTGAAAATGGCCATGTTATATTATTGGGTCGATTATCTAGGAACTTGAGTTCCCTTCGTGTGGGTGACCTAAAACAACATTTAGAAACATAAATCTAGGCCAAACATGTATAATATAGCCATTGTTTGGGGTTAACAATGGTAACGATGTCATCCATATCATTACTGACTTCCCTATAAAGGGCGATATCAATATGAATGGCCCGAAGCGCTTCCGTTGCTACTCCAAACCTTAATCAACATATTATACTTTAATAAATCATATATAACTCTTAAATAATTACAACTTTGTGGTTGGTTACCCCAGATGATGCATTTCCAAACTTAGAAGGGTCTCCGTGGGTCGTTCAGGGCTTAAATGATTTGAAACGGAGCAAAACATAGTGAAATTGGGTTCTGCCAAAGGCAATGTCGTTAACGACATGAGGCCATATTGTAAATGACATTGCAATATCATTAACAACATGAGGCCATGTCGTTAATGACATGTGGTAATGTCGTTAACGACATCGAAGTTCCAAACTTGTAGAAAACACACAGAAATAGCAGAAAATAGTAAAACAAAAATTTGAAACTTCAAATGATCATAACTTTTGCTATACTTAACCGATTTAGATGATCTTAATTATCCAGAAAGTTCAAGATGTACTCAATATGTTTATGTAAACAAAATACTCAAAAAGATTTGAAATCATACTGTAATTCTCGGAAAACAAATTGGTGGGCAAAGAGTGAAATAACAGAAAAGAAAATGAAACTTCAAAAAAGGAAAGCATATAAATGTAAGAACATACTCTAAGAACTCGGAGGCTTACCTTGTAGTCATGAATCCACTCATGTTAAGGTCCATGAAGTCCTCCGGGAAGCTCTCCTTGTTTCTTTCTTGTTGGATTTGGTTGCTGGTTGGTGATTTACCAAAAATCTTTGGAAGGGATCTATTCCTTACCAAAGTAGATGTTTTAGAAGGTGTAGTACCCTTAAAGTGAGTGATAAAGATGTTCTAGACTCTCTATTCAAGTCTAAACCTCAAGCATTGCCTATATGATCTCTAAACGTCAAGTTTGCTTGAATGATCTCTAAAACTCAAGCTTTGCTTAAAAGTTGAACTAAACCTTAAATTTTCTTAAGAGATGAACAAGTGGACCCTTGTGACCCAAGTTCATGCCCTTTCCATGAACTTAATCTAACTAACCCGAAATCCCAAGTGTTGGTGATCAAAGTTTGGTGTTTTGCTCAAGAACACATGAAGTAATGCTCCCTAATACTCTCTAGATATTTTTCACTCTTTCTTACCAATGTTTTTTTTATCAACATTCAGTCCCCTTTATCTGAAACATTCATCCCTCTCTTTAGGAGCTCTCTTCAATCCAAAGTCAACTCCTTTTTAGCCTTAGGCCATGCTTTTAGCCTTTGCTTTTCAACTTTTTACAAGATCATATGTGAAGATTTGATTTAAAAGGTCTTAGGTAAGGTTTGGGAAGTGGTTTTGCAGTGATTATGTCTGAGCATGTGGGCAAAAGTCATCTTTTTGGCTGAAAATTGCAGAAAATGCAATTTTAGTTCTGTTGAAATTGTGATGTCGGTAATGACATTACGATGCTGGCAATGAAATTAGCAATATCAGTAATGACATTGCAATGTAGTTAAAGACATTGCAATGTAGTTAACCACATTGCTTCTTTGCCATGGGCTTTTTGTGCTGAAATTGCCTAAAGAAGGGTTAAGGCTCAAAGAAACAAAGCAAGCTTCCTTCGAATGAATTCAAAACTCTATAAAAAGTGAAAAACTTGCAAGGGAAAAATAAATTACAGCTTCATCATCGAACTCGCAAGTTAGGAGTGAAATCCCGTGCTCACAAGCTGCCTCTCATGGGATCATTGCTGATACGAGATCAGTATGGTAACACGATTGAAAGAGCAGCGGGGTTTAGAGATGATACCTAACCGGTCGTGGTTGGCACTACTTAGGGTGGAAACTTCACGATGACCGAAAGCTTTTATCCTAGTGCGATGTTACCGAGGATCGATCTCTCCTCACCCATTGTGAATTGCCCATTCAGCAATGATTTCCCCTTGAAGGTTGACATTTGGTTGTTGTTACCGCTAGAACTGCTAGGGAAAGAACGTTAGTCGTGCACCCCAGTTCTTCTTATTGAGAGTCCCATGTACAGACTATAGAAATCCATTGATAATTTGGCCCGTAGAAAGTCCGTAGACTATGAAAAGTTGGGAAAAGATATAAACTATAGAAAGTTCGTTTGACTGTAAAAAGTAAAAAAGGAATACGAACTGTAGAAAATTCATTGAATGTAAAAAGTCAAAAAAGATGTGAACTATAAAAAGTCCGTTGATTATAAAAAGTCTAAAAGAGGATGCGGACTGTAGAAACTCCATTGACTGTAAAAAGTCTGAAAGAAGAGCGGACTGTAGAATGTCCGTTGATTATAAAAAATTCTGAAAAGGAATGCGGATTGTAGAAAATTCGTTGACTAAAAAAAGTTTGAGAAGAGATGTGTACTGTAAAAAGTTCATTGATTGTAAAAAGTCAGAAAATGATTTGGACTGTAGAAAGTCCGTTGATTGTAAAAAGTCTAAAAAGAAATGCGGACTATAGAAAGTCCATTGACTGTAAAAAGTCTGAAAAGAAATGCAGACTGTAAAAAGTCCATTGACTATAAAAATTCTGAAAAAAGATGTGGACTTTGGAAAGTCCATTGACTGTAAAAAGTCTGAAAAGATGTGTGGACTTTAGAAAGTCCATTGATTGTAAAACCTCTGAAAAGATGTGTTATTGTAGAAAGTTCATTTACTGTCAAAAAAGTATGAAAAGAGATGTGGATTTTAGAAAGTCTAGGAAGGTATGCGGACTATATAAAGTCTACGATGAATGCCCCTTGTGAGTTGACCTCTGGTTGATTGTTACAGTCGAAAACTGCTTGGGAAAGGATGAGTGACGTGTGCTTCATGCCTTTGAAAATAAGTCGATAGTGGCAAGTCTTCTTCAAAATTCATTGCGGGATGGTTGACCATTGCGGTCTGAATTGTATGCCCCTTGTAAGTTGACCGTTGATTATGACCCTCGGAACTACTGGGGGAAAAGATGAAAGTCGTGTGACTCTTCATCGCAATCTGCTGTGGGATGGTTGATCATTGCAGTCTGAATTGTATGCCCCTTGTGAGTTGATCGTGGGTTAACTGTGACCCTTGGAACTATTGGGGAAAGATGAAAGTTATGTGTTCCATGCCTTTGATGATATGTTGACTGTAATAAGTCTTCGTCGAAATCAGTTGTGGGATAGTTGACCGTTGCAGTCTGAATTGTATGCCCCTTGTGAGTTTGTTCGTGGGTTAACTGTGACCCTCAAAACTGATGGGGAAAGGATGAAAGCCGTGTGCTCCATACCTTTGATGATATTTTGACTGCTGTGAGTGACATAGATGCCCCTTGTGAGTTGAAGGGGTACTTGCAAGAATGAGGAAATTTATTAGTGGAAACTTGTGACATGTGTTTTAATTCCTTGATTGAGATTGTTGAGAGAAAAAATTTTTGCCCCTTCAATCAAGAATTAAAACATGAGGGATCTGAGAAAATTTTCTTCAAGCCCATGATAAACGTGGAAATTTGAGTTTGAGATTTTCAGGGATGTCTCGATAACTGCTCCATTGTTATGGGGGGCTTTTGTGATGTTGTAATGTTGGTTGAAAGAGTCTAAGGTAGGCTTGAATTTGATGAAAGTTGAAATAACTTGAGTTGGGCCATTGTCATTCTCAATTTTGATGATGTGCTGCTTCGACATCTTCTTGATACTTGTAGTTTGCTCACGTGGAGGTAGAGTGTTTTTCTCGTCGGAACGGTACTGCTTTGGTTTAACATCACCTTCACCTATAAGTGACATGATGCATATGCATGTATGAATGACTTTATGCATGAACAACATTTATCACACGATGTATGTTTGTCTGTTGCATATTTTTTTTATAGTAGAAGCTTCATTGCATGAGGGGCCTTTCCGAGGTTTCCAAGTTGATACCCTCCTATGTCGGTGCATAAGTGCCCCAGGATTCATCTCGTTGGGCATTCCATGGTTGCCCTGTTATCGATGGTTGATTTTTGTAGACATGACTTCTTCGGAGTGATGATGGACATGGGTCCGAGTCAAAGTTCGATTTTGTGGATGAATCAGAGTCGCATTCAAAGCCTGATTTGGTTTAAAGAGTATTTGGATGAGTCATTGACTTTTTTTACGCTCTTTCTTTCTTTGGTATGGCATCAGTGATGTTAACTTTGATCTTGAACCATGTTGGTGATGCTCACTTTGAAGTTGATAATGAGGGCTTGGAAGCTTTTGCTGTGAAATTCCTCTTTGCGAGGGAAATCAGAAGATACCCGTTCTAAGTTCTGGAGGAGATAGATGACGCCCTGTACCATTCCGAGGAGGAGATGATGAATTTGATATTTCTTTGGTTCTAATTTCTGCATAGACCGCCCATACAGGTTTTCGATCTATCGAACCTTGTCTTAATTTTTACCTGGACCGCCTTTTTAGGTTTTCAATCCAACAAACTCATCTTTTCTTCTTTTTGTCTTTTCTATTCATTATTATTTTTATTATCTTTATTGAACCATGATGTGATGGGATGCTTGCTTATGATATTCTACAGTTGTCATGCAAAAGATCAAGATAAACATATGCATAAAGATTCAACAAGAATGATAATTCATTGATGAACTTAACATTGGTATGGATGTTTCAAATGATTTGATTTCTACCATCGATTATCCCTTTCAGGTTTTCTAATCAACGTGCTTGCTTTTCTCTCGATGTCCTAAGTTTTGTCTGAGCCACCCTTATTGGGTTCTCAACTCAACAGACTATTTTTTTGTGTTTTGAAAAGAGACCCTAATTTTTGCTCAACTAACAGAGTGTTAAATGATAGGCTATTTACTTTCTTCTTTTTGTACTTCTATTTACATTATTTATTTCTTTCGCCTAGACGTGATAGCGTTTGAGCCTGTCTTGGTTGATTCATATCCATGACTTTAGTAGCTCCTTCATTCGATATTTTTTTATTATTTTTTTGGCTGCTCCTGCCTCTCTGTTGGCTTGAGGTCTACACGGTGATGAGTGATAATGCTTGATATTCACCTTTTCAATTATTCTTCCTATTGATGATTCCTTGATAGTCATATAGAGAATGAATGATTTTTCGAGGATGGAAGGCTTCAAAATCTATATCAGACATAGCTTGATTCCATCGAACATAAACAGGCGTTGTCTATTGGTACTCCTTCAATAGTATGATGATTGGCCCACCAATGGATATGAGTCGAGCGATGAAGTTGTTGACACATCGAAATGCTTGACTTCTTTTTTGTGTCTTTGGTGTTGATGTTATGTTGGCCAATTGTATCAGATGTTTAACTACTTTGGGGAACTTAGCTTCAATTTGCTTTGTTACCTTGACTTTTTCGGCCCACTTTTGTCTCAATCATGTCATCTTCTATTTGACTAATTTAATGGTCAGTGGAGATTTCGTGTTTGACAATCTTTCTGTCGACCTCCGGCATGTCTTCATAGGACCAGGAAAACGCTATCACGTGTTGTCTAAGTACCTATGTTATCTCTCATTTTTCATCAAGAGTCATATCATTTGAAATTATTATAGGGGATTCATTAATACCCAAATTAATTTCATGCGATGATGTGTCATGCATGCTAAAAACATTATACTCATGTTCACATGAATGTGTGATGTCATCTGAAAGGATATCAAACAAGCAAGCAAAGTTCAAAGCATTCGAAGATTCAAAAGCCTCATTGGTAGAGTTTGTTAACATGAAAGAATTTAAAATACTAATTATTAGATTTATTAGCATCCTCATCCTCCACATGTGGAGGGTCTTCTTTCCCAATTATCACCTTTTTGCATTAGTACTCATTGTTTGGTTTCCCCATGGGTGTGTCCATAGATTCAATCCACTCAAGCTTCTAAGCTTTCTCGAAAACCTCATTGTAAGAAGTGAAAGTGTCGGTCTTGAGCCTCTATCGGTAGACTGGAAGTGCCCTGGCCAACAACTTTACAATCATCTTAGATAGACTAAGTTTATCCTTGAGTAGCACTTGGGTTGCCATCCACCTGTTGTAGTAGGATTTGAACAATTTCTTGGGTCTTTGCTTGACGGTCTCAAGATGTTATATGGTGGTTTTTATTTCAAAATTGAGGCCATACTGCTGTATTAGGGCCTCTGAGAGGTGCTTCCAGTCATGAGCGATTTCCAAAGGCAGATTGTTACACCATTCATTGGCTGGCCCTCCTAGTGTAACAATAAAGAGCTTAGCCAACATCTTGTCACCGATCCTCAAAGCTCTCATCATAGTCTGATAGTTGACCAAATGTGATCGGGGATCTCCTTCTCCCTCATACTTCTCTACTCTCGGCATTATAAAGTTTCGAGAAGTCACTCCTCATCATGCACTACTAGAGGGACATGGTAATAGTTTGGTTGGAAATTTTAGAGTTGGCTAGCGTGTGTAGCAAAAAACTATTGCCATAGTTCTGTTATGTTGGGAGGAAGATATTGGGGGATTATTCCATAAGTCCCTTGCTGAAAATTGAGAAGAGGAGGAGTGAACATTGTGATCCTTTGGCTAAACTGCCCTTAGGGGATCGTGGTGCCTCTAGGAGTAACCACAAAGTTTCGGAGCAGATGGTGCCTGGGCCATGGTCGGATATTGAGGTGGTTGGGCTAAAATGTTTAAGCCTGCAATGAAAAAGGATGGGGCTCTCAAATTCTGAGGGACCGCTAGTTGCGAGGTAAAGTTATGAAGTGATAGAATAAAAGTAGATGAAGGTCTAGCTTTTCTTGTAGATGAAGTTGAGTGATGCCAACTTGGATGGAATGGACCTGAATCGACCAATTGTTGACCAACTTACCCCTGATTAATTTGATTCTGGGATCGAGCAACCCGGAAGGCATTAGCTTGCCTTAACCTGAATAATCATCACCCTTAGAAGTTTGACCTGTCTGAAACTGATCGAACAGTCCTGGATCTTGACTAAATTGATTCAGTGCTTGGGATAGCGTTAACCCAGTTTGGTCATAGTGATATTGGGGTTGCAAGGTTCCTACGCCAAATTGGGAAGCAATGGTAGGATTTCCAACTAGGCAACTTGATGATAGGTGAGTATTAGGAGTAGAGTCTGAAGTACGATTCTTTGGCTGATGTGGATGAAGGTGGAATTGTAGCACTTGAGCAAATCGATCACTGTAGAGAATGGCGCTCTGAGTGTTGGCCAATTCTGAGCTGGTGTGCAATGGGATTTGTTAGATAATTGGTACCTCGTGCAAAATCTGCTCTTCTATTCTATGACCACCTTGAGGATCCGTCATACCGAAACTTTGACCCGAACCAAAGATCGATCCACTATTCGAACCAAAATCTAAACTTTAGCTCGAACCCAAATATGAACTCGAGTCTTTGCTAGAATCAGTTTGTGGAATACCCTTTGATGGAAAGTTCTCTAGGCAAGCCACAATGGCGGAAATCTGGACGAGGCGGGAAGTCGGCCTCTTCTAGGCCTTAACTGAAGCAAACACAATCGAACAGCTTCATCAGATATGAAATGCATGTTTGATATACTTGATGTTGATGTGCGAGATGCTTATGATGTGGCTGCATTACAAAGAGTTAATATGCCGTGATGTGATAAAATTCATGTTTGTCAATCCATTTGAAATAAATAGGGTTAGTCATTAGTAATAAAGACATAACTCAAATGATAATAAGTCCTGACCTGTGTGGTGAGGGCTTGAGGTTGAGGTGATATCTATGTGATGTCGAGGGTCATGTTTGTCAATCCACTTGGAACAAACATGTTGATTGTCATAACACCCTTGTGGTAGTAGGCTTGTGGTTAAGGTGTGACTCGTGTTTTGCCAATCCATTTGGAACAAAACAGGTTGACGTTCGTAATACCCATGTGGTAATAGACTTGGTTTTAAAGTGGACTTATGTTTGTCAATCCATTTAGAACAAATAGATTGGTTGCCATAATACCTGTGTGGTAAAAGGCTGAGGTTATGGTTTGTGTTTACTAATCCGCTT
>CATIWQ010144416.1:0-10498 GCA_949673415.1 Euphorbia schlechtendalii | reverse complement strand
ATTTATTTATTTATTTATTTACACATTTATTTTCTTTTAAAAAAATAAACGATTTAATTAATATATTTTGAACCCTTAAATATTTATTTAGATCCTTAAAAATATTTTAAACCTTTAAATTTTCACTTAAGGCTTTTAAATATTTATTTAGGGCCCGAAATATTTATTTTTTCACGAAGAGAACTCCCATTTGAAGATCAATTGGATAGTCGAAACTTGTGTGATTCAAGGATAAAATCCCGAAAAGTCGTTTTTATCGAACGCGCGAGCTGGTACAAAATGTCGTGCTCATAAATGTAGTCGAAACATTTTTCAGATTTATAATACAAGTTTCACAATTTTTAATTTTTAATTTTACTAGATTTGTGTGTGTGTGTGTGTGTGTGTGTGTGTGTGTGTGTGTGTGTATAGTGTGAGAACTGCACACATGTGTTACTATGAATGGTCTAAATATCCCTAGTCATTGTTTCATTGAGGCTAGACATCAATGAAGTGGGAATACTAGAATGTGTAGGCTTACTCCTTAGATTTGATCCTAGCAACCGATCTCATGAGCTGAAGGCGATACCTTGAGTTAACACATGAATGTATTCGTGTAATACATTGGAGACCACCATAAGACAGACACTTGGAAATAACTATATCCATGTGTTGGTGTCATGTTTTATTGCAGTAGCCGCACAAGTATCCTCAAACCTGAGATACTGTTTACCTTGTGTGGGAGTTGCTATACTTTAGATCATACTTATTCATACCCTAGTGATCAGGATGATAGGGGTGAGTACGGGTATAATGATGATCACTCGTTGGTAACCGAGTATTCAAGATGGGATCCTTCGCTCCTAATATAATGATATAATGGGAGTTGCACCTTAAGGCCTCTTATTGAAGAGACACACTCATAAACCTCTGATTAGACTATAAGATTGATAAAATGGGTTTCTAGTCAATCTTGATATATTATGGTGAGTGGTGTTCTTCGTGAACAACTCTAATTTTAAGATAGCTACGGCTATTACATGAGCTAAAACTTAATCCGAGCTTAGTAAATTGGATGGTACTTAACTTGATGGAAGAAGAGTATTGTATTGGTTACTATTGCAGAACCAGATCAAGTCTGAAGCACCTAACATTCCGAGTATCGAGGATCATACGTCTTTACTAGATAACCCATTTGATCACCTAGAGTTATCGAGTTCCATATCGGTTGGAACACTAAGCCTAAAGGTTCCCGGATGGGAAACCATGTTTAGGTTAACCTCTAGCATCTCTATACTTCAGCATCCTATGAGGTCACACACTTTGGACCTTTTACCATACTAAGTAAAGAACTTATAGACTAGGTCTATACCGAGAATGAAATGAAAGTCAAATTGTTGGATGAATTATTTATTAGTTGTACCAAATAATAATTAAAGGATTTAAAGAGAGGAGTTGTAAAAATTACACAAGGTGGAGCAAGAGAAATTTTCCCCGTTGCAAGTAGGCCCCGCGAACACAGGATTTTCACGAGTGGGGCTTATGTAGCAACCTCGTGAGCAAAATTGCTCGTGGGCCGCTAGCATGCGTTAGCACAAAGCCAATGCATGCTGGTGGGCTGCAAGCGTAGCTAGGTAGCGCTTGCCTTGGCCTACAATGCATTCCCACCAGCAACAGCTTGTAAGCCAGGCTTGTAAGACAAGGCAAGCCTATTAGGGCTTACCTTGGGCAGCAGTGCACAGCCCGCGCAAGTAGGCTCTACGCGTAGGTTGACCTGCGCGGAGATAGGGC
This sequence comes from Euphorbia schlechtendalii, assembly GCA_949673415.1. Taxonomy (NCBI): domain Eukaryota; kingdom Viridiplantae; phylum Streptophyta; class Magnoliopsida; order Malpighiales; family Euphorbiaceae; genus Euphorbia; species Euphorbia schlechtendalii. The sequence goes on along the minus strand of CATIWQ010144416.1, from coordinate 8,728 downwards.
TCCGCATGGTAACCTGTGTGGGATGGGGATATTCCCAATCCCACATTGCTAATTGAGGGGTGCTTTTTGCTCCCCTCCCACTATAAATATTGGCCTCCTCCTCTAATCACTTTAGCTCAGCCTTTCTTTATGAGTTTTGACATCTTTTCTTTGTGAGCATTTTGCGGATCCTCCATGAGTTTCTCAGCTTTCACAAGAATTCTTTTGAAGGCTTATTCATATTTTGGAAAGAACCTTCTAAGTTATATTTTTGGGTTGGTCTACGAGCGGTCTAGCAACTACTTGTTAACTAACAAGTTCTTCCTCTGTGAGAGGTTTTGGTCGGTTGGGGTTCGTGTGGACTATTCATAGAGGCCATTTTGGTTTGCAGGCTTGTGCTAACGGAGTGATGTCTAACTTTTCTAAGGGAGCAGCACACTAAAGGGAAAGGCACGCATCAACTGGTAATTCTCTTAACTTAGATGCTAAGTTTTTTTATTAAGTTTTATAAACCTATTAGCATCTGTGGAATGTTTCAACTTAGATTATATCAATCATGACATACTTAGGAGATCCTTAATGATTAATTTTAAGTTTTGAAATTACACCGTACAAGTTTGCATGTTCAATTACTACCTTAATTAACCAATAATGATATTAGAGTCTGCCTTATGATATGCATGATTGATGATAATATGTTGAAATGATATTTTTTATGAAATGATTAAATTATGATACACATGACTTAGGTTTCAATTCCTCTTATAGAAAATAATGTGATAACTAGATTAAGGTTTTGCTCAAACTTATTCTAGGTGATTATCATATAAATTAACAATGTTCTACCACATGTGTAAATGCTTTAAATTGAGGGTTATCCATTTCTTCACTCGATTAAAAGAATGAAATCTTTAAATCATAATTGTCTATGGTACAACGAACCGAAGTGCCTGTGGTTATTTTGACAGGATTTGACTTGACTGCTCATTTACTTTAAGAGGGCTTATCTTACTTGGAAATTTCCATCGATATTAGGTTCAAGGGTACCCAAGGGACTTTTATGACCTATTTGATTTCCAGTATGGGAATTGGATTCCGCATATGGTTTTATAGTCATGGTTTAAGTTGTTAGATTAAAACTTATAGATATAGGTGTAAAAACTTAAACATGTACCTTGTTTTTTTGCATGTTATTTGGAGTCTTGGCATAATGGAATGATTATGATGTACCAGTCTTGAGTATGTTCCCTTACATTAATAATTCCAAATAGCCTGGAATTATTATTATCATAATATCCATCGTATAAGTCCTAGACTAGGGAGAGACCAGATGCACCAATAAAATCCCTACAACAATATTAAGGCAATAAATTATCTTCCCATCATAAGTCTTGATACGAAGCTTATTAACGAATGTAAGGACATTTACAAAATGCTTTTGCTTAACATGTGTTTGATCATGAGATTAGATGGGGTTAAAACATTAACAAAAATGGGTTAGTTATCCATGTCAGTGGAGCTAATGCCAGATTGGAGATATATTTAAGGAGTCGTATAATTAGGTGCGCGCATCTCGAGTAAGAGAACTCAAATGGACTAGAAATTGCATGGAATGCAAATGGACAGGTTCCAACCATGGTCATTTGTTATGACTTGACCTGCTATAGCGGGGGTCATAATGGATGGGCTATGGATGCTACCTACTAAGGAAATTTGGTTGGACTAGATTTCCTGAATTCAATAGAAGGGGCTATTTGAATGTCAATAAAATAGTAAGAAATATGTGTTTAATCAAAGACCTTATATTAAATTTATGTACATATACTAATGTCTGAAAAATTTCTATCTTATATCTAGGTTGAACAATGAATACAAACATAAATCTTCATCTGATACTTGACAGTAAGTTGATAGGGATCAATTTTGATAACTGGTTTAAAACTCTTAGAAAGGAGCTTGAGAGGAGCAACCTGGATTATGTTTTAAACAACCCTGAACCAGTCAATCCTGATGCAAAGGCTTTTATCCAACAAAAAGAGGCATATCTTAAGCGTAAGAAGGATGCTTTTGTTGTGTCACTTGTGATGCTCGAAACCATGACCTTGAAGCTTAAGAAGCATCATGACAGCATGGATCTAAAATCCATACTAATCTATCTCAAAGGAATTCATGAGGGTATGAAAACTAAATAGAATGAAATATTGAAATTCTTCTATACCTCTGGGAGAAATGATGGGATCCTGGCCATTGAGCATTGCATTGAATACTTTGAATATTTGAAGAGAATGACACATATAGTAATTGAAAGAAATTTCGAGAATGACATATAGACTATGATAGAGAGTCTATTTTATAAATACTCACCCTTCGTGAAAGATTATCTTATGTCAAGAAAGACTAGCAAGACATCTGAGTTTATTAAGAAACTTAGAAGTTTTGAAGATGGTCTGACGGTTAGAGGAAAAGGTACCTTGACAAGTAAGACTTGCATAAAAGGTAAAGGTTTAAAACCTATCAACAAGAAGGTAAAAAATGTGATCATTGAAAAAGAGAAGCCCAAAGTGATATGTTTCATGTGCAGAAGGCCCGGACAATATAAACGTAATTGCAAAGCTTTGATTCCTGAACAAGTGAAGAAGAAGCCAAGTGAGGCATCTACTTCAGGTATTTTCATGATATAGAGTTTATCTACAGTTCCTTATGAGTACATGGGTATTGAATACTGGTTGTTGTACTCATATATGTACTTCTATGCAGGGGTTGCGGAACACTAGGAGGCTTGCAAAGAGGGAAATGGACCTAAGAGCAAGTCCAACCATTTTCCCCATATTTCATTTCCCAAACCTCATTTTGCAGGATCTACAGTGTTTTTGCTCCAACCATCTTCCCCATTTTTCATTCCCCATTTCAGATTCTCATAAAGTAATAACATTATATTATTATTATATTAATTTCCTTACATCAAATCTATTCCCAATAACCAAAAAAAGTATTAAACACATTAAAATAAATCAAAACCAAAATATATATTAATATAATAATCATTCCCCATTTTGGGATTCCCCATATATAGGGAACCCCATTTTGGGGATATACAATATGGGGAATGGTTGTACTTGACCATTCCCCATATTCATTCCCCATTTTGGGAATTTCCCCACAATGGGGAACCATTGGAGTTGCCCTAAAAGTTGAAAATAGAGCACGCGTTGCTGCAACAGCTGTAGGGACATATAACCTTCGTTTGCCTAGTGTCCTTGTTTTACTTTTGATAATTGCTATTATATTCATGCCGTCACTAAGAATATTATTTTGGTTACGAGTTTAGCAACAAATGATTTGAGATTTTATTTTCTCATAATGATTGTCAAATTCAATGGAATATATTTTTATGCTTGTGGAATATGTGTGGATGGCATTTATGTTCTAAATACTAAAACTGAAATTCTAAATATGAACATCATTAAGAAATCAAATATAGATAATGAGAAATCTTCATACTTATTGCATTGTCATCTGGGCCATATAAATGAGAGTCGCTTAACTATGTTACACAAACGTGGTGACTTAGGCCCAATGGAATGGGAATCCTATGGGGTGTGTGAACCTTGTTTAAAGGGTAAGATGACTAAGAAACCTTTCAAAGGAAATGGTCAGCATGCCACAAGTACTTTAGAAATAATACATTCCGATGTATGTGATCCAATGAGTGTTAAGACACATGAAGGTTTGGTCTACTTCATAACCTTTATCGATGATTACTCGCTATATGGTTATTTGTACCTAATGAGGCACAAGTCTAAAAGTTTTGAGAAATTTAAAGAGTTCAAAATTGAAGTAAAGAAACAGCTTGGGAAAAGTATCAAGGCCATTCGATTGGATCGAGGCTGTGAATACTTAAGTCAAGAGTTTTAGGATTATATAAGGGATAATGTTGTTTTATCCTAATGGACACCTCCTCATACACACCAACACAATGGAGTATCCAAAAGGAGAAATCAAACCCTACTCGATATGGTTTGGTCCATGATGAACCAACCAAAACTTAGAAATCCTTTTCAGGTTATGCACTTGAGAGCACAGTTTATATTCTAAATAGAGTGCCCTTGAAATCAGTTGATCAAACACCATACAAAATGTGGTATGGTAAGAAACCAACTCTTTCTCACCTGAGAGTTTAGGGATATCCTGCTTATGTAAAGAGGACAAATTCAGATAAGCTAGGTGCTAAGTTTAACAGGTGTCTATTTGTAGATTATTCTAAGGAGACTATGGGTTATACCTTTTATGATCCCATGGAATAAAAGGTACTTGTTTTTAGGAACGCTCAGTTCTCAAGAAGGAACACATACTTGTGAAAGCTAGTGGGAGAAAGTTTGAGTTAGGCACTCAAGAGGATTGTTCCTACACCTGTTATATAAGAAAGTGTAAGCATAACACAACCTATCATAACACTAACATTGCGTAGATCAGGACGGGCTCCAATCATTCCCAAGAGATACAGTTATTTCATCACTAATGATGAGCACATCTTCCTTATGGAAGATTATGAGCCCAAGACTTACAAAGAGGTAATGGATGGCTCAGAGTTTGACAAATGACTTACATCCATGAAGTTAGAGATGGACTCCATGTACTAAAATCAAGTCTAGAACTTGGTTAATGCTCTAAGGGGGATTAAGCCCATAGGATGCAAATGGGTTATCAAGAAGAAACCAACATGGACGGTAATGTGATTACCTATAAAGCAAGACTAGTTGCAAAAGGTTATAGTCAAAAGGAAGGCATTCTCTATGATGAAACCTTTTCACTAGTAATCATGTTGAAGTATATCAGGATGCTCCCTGCCATCGCTTCTCATAATGATTATGAGATCTAGCAGATGGATGTGAAAATAACGTTTCTTTACGAGAACCTTGATTGGGATTGTTGAAGCCAAGTTAATAGTACTTAAACATTTTGGAAATAGCAAACTGTCTAGGGTAGTGAAATTAATTGAGTAATAAGTATACTCTTAATTAATGAAGCTTACTTGAGTTTGTTTAAGGAAAAACAACTTAATTTGTTGAGTAATTAATTAAGTTACGGCTTAGAGTAGGAAAAATTGAGTCTATGCTGAGTACTACATGGTTTAGAAAGATATCAACTCAGCTATGCTGAGTTAGCTTTTATTAATTAAAAGCAAAGTTACTTGACACTTAGAGAAATAAATGACACTTATGCTGCTAACGTTTTCTATGAGAAACGAAATATTCTTTAGATGTTTTCAAGTTAAAAACCACTGAAATTAAAGAAGATTTCCAGTGGTCCTCACTAGACAAAAGGTGTCATTACGGAATGTTGGAGATTCCTAACTAAAGTTCAAGGTAAAAGGAAGTCTCTCTCATGTATCATTTCTCAGTATCTCTGCGTGACTCTACAAGCGTCAGTAATGTCTATTAATCTCAAGACTCCATGTTGCATTTCGAGTGCCTCTTTAACAGATCAATTTGCTTGAAGACAAACGAGATTTTATCAACGGAATTTTATCACTCCTCAACGTTAAAACTTCTATCTCTAAACTTCATGGAATCTATCTCTAACTGGAAGATTTGAAAGATATGAAGAGAAGCGAAATTGAAGAACTGCAAGGACTAAAAGTTTGCAATGGCTGCTTCGCAAAACTTCAAGTATAAATAGAAGACTGGAGCAAATGTTCAAACTTGGTGATTCACCTGAATTTCTTTAAGAGCTGAAACTCTGCACAAATACTCCCAGCTTCAAGAAATTCTACATTCAAGCAATCAGCAAACATCCATTGTCTTATTCCATTTGTAATAGAGAGAATCACTCTTAGATTTAACATTGTAAGGATTCAACAGTTTATAAGTTGAATTCAGTTCATAATCTTTTTATTCAAATCTGAGTGTTAGCTTGAGAAGGGTACCCAAACTGATTTGAGTGGTATTTAGAAAGAAAGATACTTTTTGTATAATTGTCTACCCGCTGTAAAGGCTTATTCACCTAAGTAAGAAAAGATCACTAGTGGATTTAAGCTCATAGAAGGTATCTGGGGACTAGAGGTAGACTCAGGGATGAACCAGGATAAATCAAGATTTGAAGTTCTTACTTTTGCATTAAGCTTTTATCACGTTCATCTAATCCATCATTCTTTCTATCTTAAAGTGTTTTTGCTTGAAAAACCAATCCATGCTGAGTAGAATACTCAGCAAGTGATTGAAGATAAACTATCTAGCTAAGCTGAGCAGTTTATAAGGTTTTAGCCCCGCTCAGCATAGCATTACTCAACATGCAACTAAAAACTTAACTGGGTTTAAATAATTTTTTAAATCTAAAAAGTAACCAAGAAAAGCATTCACCCTACCTCTGCGGTTGTTTATAAGTTGTCTAAGGACAAATAAGAATGTATATATGATACAAACTGAAAGTTTTATATCCTAGGATAACTCAATGGTATGCAAATTGCAAAGGTCCATTTATGGACTTAAGCAAGCATCAAGGAGTTAGAATATTAGGTTTAACGAGATAATTCAAGAAATTGATTTTGTGTCAAATGCTAATAAGCCATGTATATATAAGAAGGTCAGTGGGAGTGCGATCACTTTCCTTGTAATATATGTCGATGACATATTAGTGATAGGAAAAGATGTTCCTTTTCTTCAGACAGTCTAGTCATGGTTGTCAAAGAAGTTCTCCATGAAAGACCTTGGAGAAGCAGCTTTTATACTAGGTATAAAGATCTACCGTGATAGATCCAGAAGGCTGCTAGGTCTTTCTCAAAGTACATACATAGACAAGATTTTGGCTAGATTTAACTTGAGTTGTCAAGAAAGGGTTATCTACCAATGTGTCATGGGATTAACCTTTTTAAATCTGAGTGTCTGAGAACACAAGAGGAGAGGCTGCACATGAATGGAATACCCTATGCTTCAGTGATAGGATCCATCATGAATGCTATGGTATGCACTCGGCTTAACATCTCACATGCGTTAAGCATCACGAGCAGATTTCAATGTGATCTAAGTGAGAAGCACTGGATAGCCATTAAAACTATCCTCAAGTACTTATGACTATGGGTATGGTTTTAGTTTATGGAGAAAGTGATCTCTCTCTATGAAGGGATACACTAACATGAGTTTTTAGTCTGACAGGGACGATTACAAATCCCTGTCAGGTTATGTGTTTATGTTAAATGGTGGAGCTGTTGTTTGGAAAAGTTTCAAGCAAGATACGACTGCTAATTCAACCATTGAATCTGAGTATATAGTTACTTCTGTAGTCGCTAAGCAAGCTATCTAGCTTAAGGAATTTATTGGTGATCTCAGTGTGGTGTTCAAAATATTAAATCCAATAGTGGTTTATTGTGATAACAATGGGGTATTGCTCAGGCAACGGAACCACGGTGTCGTCAGAGAAACGGACACGTACTCAGAAAGTACCATCTCATTCAGGAGAGAGTGTCTAGAAAGGATATGAGCTTAAAATACATCCCCACGGATAAAAATCTAGCAGATAAGCTAACGAAACCATAAACTCAAGTTAAGCATAACTAGCATGTTAATGAGTATGGCATGAAGTACATGGGCAATTGGCTCTGTTGCAAGTGGGAGATTGTGATATATGATATATGCCCTAGAGGCAATTTGGGCGATATATCTTTATTAGTTTATAATACACAAAGAATTTCATATTATTGTTATCAATAATAAAGCATCTTTGTTATTTATCGATGATTATTTATTGTGTATCTCGATGGTATTACATATTGGGAGCTCTATAGTGTGAGAACTACACACACATGTTACTATGAATGGTTTAAATATCCTTAGTCATGGTTTCATTGAAAATAAACATTAATGAAGCAGACAGACTAGCGTGTGTAGGCTTACTCCTTGGATTTTATCCAAGTAACCAATCTCACAAGCTGAAGGTGGTACCTTGACATAACACATGAATGTATTTAGGTAATACATTGGAGATCACCATAAGACAAATGATAAGTGTATAATTACACTTATTATCATTATAATTTTATGCAATAAACACTATAGTTTTAGTCATTTTTATACTTCATATAAAAGATTTCACGTGGTATGTAGTTGTTTTTTATGCAAATGCGGATACTAGGTAAATCTTGGGAGTAAAATGAACTAAAGTGGAATTCTATGAAAAAAAGTGAAAAAGGTGCAAAATGATGCGTGGAACATGAAGATTTGGCTTAGAATCAAAACTGTCAAAGATCGGTGAAGTTACAAGGAGATTCTTGAAGAAAACTCAATTCACGGTCACGACAATACCTCGCGATCGTGACATGTTCACTTCAAAAATAGAAATCCGCCAATCAAAGGTTCACGGTCACGAATCACATATCGCGATCGCGACATGGACAATTTTCTGGTATTATCTTCTTAACTACCAACCGCCATATAAGCATGATCAACCGCCATCAACTAACAATGAAAAGACACTTACTCAGGAGTCAACCAATCATGAAAAGGTACCTATCCATTGTGGATTGAATCAAAGCCTCTCAACCAATCACATTGAAGAGATGCAATCTTTTACCAATGGATGTGACTCTTCGATTGGATAGACGCAACCCTTCAAACTCTATAAATAGGGCTCCAAATCCTCAACAATTTCGTGGATAGTGTGGAACACTAGAGAGGAAAGCATTAGAGTGCATTCAAGAAGTGCATAAGTGGATTAGTGTGTGTATAGTTAGATTCTCTACGTTCTTAAGTGTTAG